>PVLD010003435.1:0-142805 GCA_004027595.1 Dinomys branickii
AGAGGATCAACTGTCTGACTAAATTTGCATGTCTGTATATGGGTCCATACATCTACAATTCGAAGATATCAATGGATAAAACAACAACTACTGTTGAGACCATATCACCTTGTCTATAGATTAGTTGTGATGGTACTATTTTCTATGATAATGGGTGTCTGTTTGTCAATATGTTTTTGTACTTTTATGTTTCTAAAATGAAAAAAAAAAAGAAAAAAAAAAAAGACTTAACTAGTCAAGTCTTATCTATGTGATAATTGAGTTGTGTTGTCCTTGCTAAAACGGTTGAGATCCTCCCATTTGCCCAGCTGCTTCCTTTGTTCCTTCTTAATAAAAGGTTACTGAGATTGGTACTTGGGGCTGCCGTCTGAGAAAGGCTGCAAGCCCCTCATCCCAGAATTATGCCTCCCTTCTTTTTCTTGTTTCTCTTACTTTTCTATTCATCCACAGCACCTCCTTCGCAGGACCTGTCGCCCTGGACTGAGACAGAATATACACCACCACGTGGGCACAGGCAGAGGCTTCCCCTGAATGGAACTCCAACAGCACAGGAAACAACACGAAGAATCAGCAACAGTATCACATCAAGCTACCATAAAACATTTCTGCACAGCAAGGGAAACATCTAACAGAGCGAAGAGACAACTGAGAGAGCCAGAGAAAGTCTTTGCAACCTACTCTTTTGACAGAGAATGGAGATCTAGAATATATAAAGACCTCAAAAACTTAAAACACCAAAAATCAAATACCCCAATCAACAAACGCACAAATGAGCCGAACAGACTCTTTTCAAAAGAATAAGCACAAATGGACAATAAGTACACAAAAAATGTTCAACATCTTTAGCCATTAGGGAAATGCAAATCAAAACTATATTGATATTCCATCTCACTGCAGTCAGAAGGGCTGTCCCCAAGGACATAACAAACAACAAATGCTGGCGAGGATGTGGGGAAAAAGGGACCCTTCTACACTCGCTGATGGGAATACAAACTAGTACGACTAGTATGAAAACCAGTGTAGTTATTCCTCAAAAGTCTAAAAATATAGCTACCATATGACACAGCTGTACTGTACCCAAAGCAACTCAAGTTAGCATACTCTAGAGTCACTCCATACCCGTGTTTACTTTGGTCCAATTCACAATAGCCAAGGTATGGAAACGGCCTAGATGCCCATCAGTCGGTGAATGGATAAAGAAAACGTGGCACACAGTATATTCACAGTGGAGTATTATCTAGCCACATAAGGAAGAACAAAATTATCTCATCTGCTGGAAGTGAGTGGATCTGGGGACCGTGATGCTGAGTGAAACAAGCCAAACTCAGAAAGACAAGTGTGGCATGTTCTCTTAAATATGTGGAATCAAAAACAGAGGACAAGAAAGCAGGAGAGAGATTATTATTAGATAAGAGGACAGGAAGAGGGGGAAGGGAAGGGAGTATCGGGGTGGGTAATGGAGGGTCAGATATGATCAGAATGTATCGTACCATCAAGATCTCCCCAAAATGTGAAGCTGTGGGAGAGGGCAGGGCAAGAGGGGTGCTGAGGGTGAAGATGATCGAAGTATGGGTGCACATGTGTAAATCTGCCAAAATAAAGCTCAATGACCTGTATCACCAATTTTAAAAAGTGAAGGAAAGTGAGTAGCATACACTGTGGGGTTAGGGTTAGGGGCTGTAACCTGCTTTTACCTTTGATGAATCACGCTTTATATTCTGTGTTATCTAATTTCTAACGGCTGTATACTACTCTGCCGGTCTGTGACAAAGTATAGGAAGCAGCGGTAACTGTTAGATGTTCATTCTTGTCTTCAAGAACTCTTCAGAGGGCACTGGCTGCTGTCCCAGGCCATTGGCAGTGTGGGTGAAGAGAAGAGGACCCCGGCCCTCAGAGAACCTGCCACCTGTCAGTGTTCCTGCCCTCCACAGTGCTGCGGGGAGCACTTAACCATGACTTCCAGTTTGTACTCAGTGGATGAGTGTCTTGTTTTATTGGGAAGCTGGACACACTCTTGGACAGAAGAGACCCCACCGTGGAACGGAAACCCAGTGCCAGGCCCGGGAACCTCGACTTGGCCACCCTGGCTCATCCTACCTCCTCTGGGTTCTGCTGGGGGCAGAAGACAGATTCACCTGGTGCCCTTCTTGTGGGTGGGGTATACTGAGAGGGCGTGGAGCCCTGCAGTGGGGACCTGAGCAGGCTCTAAGGATGGGTGGGGGCTGCTGGCTCCTGTGGAGTCCTTTTCCTTAGGGTATGGCTTTGCAGGTGGCTCTGCTGTTTGCTGACCATTGTGTCCTGCTGCCAGCCTCCTCTGGCCCAGGGCTCTGGCACCCCAGCCCTCCTAAGAGCCAACTCAGCTTGTCCTCCATGACACCTGCCCGCCCTGTACCTGGCACTCACGCTCAGACTCCCCATGTGGAGTCCAGGCTTCCTGCACCCCAGGCACACAGCAACACTGCCTACCCCTATGGCCCCTCCAGGCCAACTGGCTGCCCAGCGGATGCTTTGCCAAGATCACCCTCACACAAGGGTTTCTGCAGGAGCTCACTGCCCACTCTCCCCATGCTCAGCCTCCCACAGCGGCTCCCCTCCCCAGCACCTTTCTGTCTCCAGCTCAGCCAGGACACACCACCTCCCCCAGGACGGCTGCACAATCCCTGACCTCACTGCCTGGCCCTTGTGTCCCCCCCCCCCCCCCGACCCCAGCTCGAAACAGATGATTCCGTCTGTCCACCCTCTGCTCCTCTTCCCAGATTGTCCCTGCCCCCTCCCTGACACAGCTTTGGAGCATTCCGACGGTGTCTTTTATGAGCCCTGCTCACACCTATCGGAAAATCATCAAAATAGACTAATTAGTGGGTCTAAGACTCTTCACTGCCCTCTGCCAGACAGAGGTGGTAATACATGCCCAACCTGTGCGGCTGCCCAGGAAGGAGCAGGACAGGGAACTGAGGGCCTTTGGACCGGCCTTGGTTGTGCTGCCAAAGGGCCAGGTAGGCTCCTTAGCCTCCCTCAGAGCACCTGGGACCATCTGCTGTTGCTGCTTGGTGGGCTCATCCCCTGCCCCGTCCCATGGAAATGATGGACAGGAAACCAGCCAGCAAGTGCTGAGGAGCTGCTTTGAGCCCTGTACCCCTACTTCCTGCATGTGAGGCTGCTGGCCAGAGACAGCAGCTGCCCTTCCAGGAGGCCAGGTGGGCTCACCAGTCATGCCAACTCCTGAGCAGTAGGCACCAGGAGGCGGTGGCCCTTAGGAAGCCCTGCCTCGCCCCCTCCCCCCAGGCATCTGCACATCTTCACGGGCAGTAGGTGTGATTCTCTGACCCCTGCCAGGTGTGTTCTGACAGGTACGACAGCTGAGTCCAGGCTGCAGTCAGAAGAGGGAGCCTCCTGGTACAGCTGACGAGGCATGGGTGTATGTCACTGTGGCTGCGCTAACAGGCACAATAGTGGAGTCCCAAGGAGGGTCACTCAAGACCCACCTGCCTCCCAAGACCAACACACAGCTAGGCGTGATAGCCTGTGCCTGCAATCCCAGCACTCTGGGAAGCTGGGGCAGGTGGATCCAAAGTTCGACCCCAGCCTGAGTAATTTATAGCAAGACCCTGCCTCAATAAAAATTTTTTTAGAAGAGGGCTGGGGATACAGCTCCAAATAAAGCCCTGGGTTGACTCTCCATTACCACAAAACAAACAAAACAAAACACCTAGAGAAAAATTCATTGACTCCCCACACTAATTATTTGTGTACTTTTCTCTCTGTAAAACAGTTTAAAAATGGATTTGAATGAATCTAAAAACAGATGTTGTCTGAGGTGTGTAGTACGTGTCTGTAGGAATTGGGCATGTACGCGCCTGCATGTGTGAATGTGTGTTTGCTCGTGTGTGAAAATGGGCAATGATGTGTATGAGTGTGTGCTTGGACAAGCATGTGTCTGCACGTGTGAGAATGAGTGTATGTTACTGTGTGCGATAGAGCAATGTCCAGGAGGAGACACAAACAGCCACATTTTAAAGGGGACTGTCCTGGAAGCGGGGACCTGAGCTGTCTTGCTCTCCTCTTCCTGCCCTTTGCACCCCCAGGTTTCTACATTAACCACTAGACCCAGTGGGTGCAAGTGGACAGCCTCAGCTTGCTGTGCTCACATGCCTTGGGCGGCACATGCCTATTGGTGGGACATCTTTTGCCCACCGTGTGCCCATCCCCCAGAAGGGGCTGGCCTACCATGTTGGTCTTCTCCTTCTGCAGCTTCAGGAGGAGCTTGTGGAAGTACTTGGTCATCTTGTTGGAGGTCACGTGCTCTTGTAGTTTGTTAACAATGGAGGCATCCAGCTTGCGCCGCAGATCCTGCTCAGAGTGGACGGCCTGGCGGTTGGCCTGAAGTTCGCTCGTGGCCGCTGTATGCTCCTGCAGAGGAAGAGCCCCAGGGGAGATGTCCCTACAGTGCCCACTGAAGGCCAGCTGCCGGCCCAGGCCTGCAGGGAGGGAACAGCGACACACCTGGAGCCCCTTGCTGAGGCTGTCCTCCGTGTGCTGCAGGGTGAGCTGGCAGGTGTTGAACTCATCCTGCAAGGCCTCCCGCTTTGTCAGGCATTGTGTGATCAGTTTCTGCAAGAGGCTGGCTTCCGTCTCAGCCCGGTTCAGGATGCTGGCCAGCTTCTCATTCTTCTCTTCCTCCTTTATGATGGACTTCTTGTAGGCCTCGATCTCACCATCGATGGACTTGGCTTGATGCTCACATTCCCTGTGGGGATGGGGACAGCAAAGCCAGTCATGGGCTAGACACCAGAGACCCAGAAGACAGCCGTGCCCCACTTGGAGGCAGCTTGTTGTTGTTGTTCATGCCTAGATGTCCTCCCAAAGTCTCACGTACTCATAGGTGGGGCTTCTGGGAGCTGACTGGATGGATCATGGGAGGTTGGTCAATCCACTGATGAGTTTACACCTAAATGTGATGTTGAGAGGTAAGTATGGTTGGAGGAGGTGAGTCACTGGGGCATGGCCTGGAAGGGTCTATCTCTCGCCTTCCTCCATGATCTCTCTCCCCCTGCTTTGTGTCTGCCACACCACGAGCAACTATCCTCGGTCAGGCCTCTCTGCCACACTCCCTGCCTTGGAGTCAGCCAACTCTGCACTGGGTACTCAACCCGGGGCCTAGGGCCTTTACATTGAGTTATATCCTCAGAACCTCCCTTTTTTTTTCATTTTGAGACAAGATCTTGCTAAGTCACTCAGTTGCTTAGGCTGAGCTTGAAGTTGGAACCCTCTTACATCAGCCTCCCAGAGTGCTAGTATTGTAGGCGTGCATCATCACCCTCAGCTTTCTTCAATATCTATCCATGTAGGCTTCATGCATGTGTATGTATATGCATTTCTCTCCACTTAAGGAACTACTACTGACAGTTTGGTACACCCTATTTTGCACTTGAGTTTTTCTTGTGCTGTGTTTTAGAGAAATTCTCTACCAGTATGCCCGTGTCCTCACTGAGGTAGTGCTCTAATTTAATTGTCCTCAGTGACACATGTCTGGGCTCTTTCCTTTTTTGTGGTCTTTCTCTAACATCATCAGTGCATCAAAAAATATACACCTGGGAGATACACTGTGTTGATGATGCAGATGATTTAATATCATTTAGATCTCAAGTCCCACTAAACTGATCTATAGACCAAATATGATTTCAATCAAAATCCCAGAAGACAGTTTCCCCTAGAAATTGACAAATTAATCCTAAATTTTGTATATAAATCTAAAGGACCTAGAGTAGCCAAAATAATTGTAAACAGTATAACCAAGACTCACACTGTCTGATTTCAGTACTTCCCAGAGTTGTCAAAGCTACAGTTATCAGCACAGGATGGTGTTGGTGAAGAAAGAGTCACATAGATTACAGAACAGAGCAGAGTCCCGGGGACAGATGGACACACCCACACCCACGCGCGCGTGCGCGTACGCATGATATGCATACAACAAACACAAAGCACACTTGATGAACCAGTGTTGACAAGGATGTCACAGTATTCCAATGGGGAAAGGATCATCTTTTCAACAAGCGCACTGGGACAACTGCATGAAGACACACAGAAACCTGGACCCCGACCCCGCACCACAACCAGAGATACCATGAAGTGGATGGTATGCCCACACGTAAGAGCCAACAAAAAACAAAAAATGACTGGAGATGGAGCTCAGGGCAAAGGCTCGGGGCTTAATACCCAGTACTGCAAAAACAAAACCTTCCTGAATCAATAGAAAATAGTCTTTAAGAAATTAGTGACTAAGTCACATTAAAAGCGGGTCTTGAAGATAAAGGAATCTTGGGAACTACAGTTAACAGCCTAGAATCAGGTCATCTCATGGTCACAGATAAAGGCGGCGCTGCACTTAAGTTGGGGTGGGAGGGTAGCGTCACACACACAAGCCCTGTCATATAGCTACCAGGCACGAGTCAGCAACATCGTCAGCCTTGGTCATTCGGCCTTCCTGAGCAGGAAGGGGTGGGGCTAGGGCCTTGCTGCCCCTGTCCTCATCCACCCACGACTGAACCAGGGAGTCTAAGGACGGACACCTGCCCCCGGTGTTTGTATTTCATGGGACAGGAATAAACCGGCGTCCTTGCTCCTGCACTGGCTTCTGATGAGCCTGATTTGCATGACTGTCCCCTCAGACAGAGGCATTCCCAGCATGATGACAACACTGCTGTGAGCCAGTGGGCCTGTTCTGTGGCACCAACGGGGCAGATGTTCCCATGATGCCTGGACAGCTATCTCAGTACTGGCCCTGCTGTCCTGAGCAGGAATGTCACCATTTCCCTTCATTTTCTAAAACACTCCACACATTTGTGCACATGCGAGAGTCAGTGTTCGTAAATGTTTAGCACAGTCCCTGAGCTCCCGGCCTGGAAGTGCTGAGTGAGGAAACAGTTTATTTCTGTAACACCCTGACCTTCTGTTAAACCTGACCCCTCTGTGGCTACAGCATACAGTTCTCACAGTGCCTTTCCTGGCCTGTGTGTTCTGAAGCTGGACCTCACTGACCCAGGGCTTTGGCACCTCAGCTGCAGCTCAAATCAGGGGTCTTGTTGGTGTGTGTGTGTGTTGCTAAAATATTCACTCAATATGCTGCATGTGCATCTTAAAATACAAGGTGTCTGCCTTTCTTGCCAACCCAATTGGCACAATGCTAATGTGTGATCACAGGCTGAGTTGTTGAGAATTTGGAACCTGCAGGTGGGGCTGTGCCTGTCACAGCCTTCTCTGGTGACACCTGAAAATGTACGTTTCATAGGAGCCAGAAGCTGTAGGATGGACAGAATTCCGAGGTAGGATAGAAGAAAGAAGGGTAGGTAGAAAGGAGACCACAGTAACTTTAAAATTGTACTTTTAAGAAAAACTGCAGATGGAAGACACAAGTATACTCAACCTTTTTTCCCTTCCAGGAAACTTCACTCACTGAAAAAGAAATTCCAGAAAGGCTCCTAAAAATACAAGAAGTCTATAAACAGGGCTCTGGCACCCTATCTTTCATCTACAAATTGCTCTTCCTCCTACTGACACCAGTGACTTACTAGTTGGGTGGTGTACCTCAGTTTCCCACACATGGAAATGGGTACAGCATTCTCATCAGATGGACCCTGATAGGAACACACACCCTAGATCACCCATCTGAGGACACCCCCAAGACCATAGAAAACCCCTCAATTCCAGGCCACACTGCACCTTTTCGAGGACCCCACTCCATGCTGGGTGTGTACTTGTAAATTCTGCCTCACAAACCTTTTCATGCCTTTTCCAGACATGTTTTGAAAAATCTTTTCCTGTGCTGGAAGTTAGTGAATCTACAACCTGCCTGGCAGCCATATGGGGTGTGTTGTGAGGTCCACATGGCTTGTTTGGGGGACCTCTCCAGACGCTATCTGGGGAATATGTCATGAAATTATATGGCACTCTGCACAGCAGAACAATTCTAGCCATGGTGACACACAGTAGCCCTCCAGTAGAGGCATGTGAGCATAAGATGCCTAGGCGAGAAGCTCTAGCACTGCCCAGGGCCCCAAAGGCCAGGAAGCAGTAGGTGGAACATTTGGGAGCGGCTGGAGCACACAATGTTTTATCGAACTTGTGCTTGCCAGACGGGCACTGTGCTGCTGAGCTGTATCCCTCACCCTGGAGCATGTATTATTAAGGGAAGGTGTGGGACAGGAAGTGATGTGTGTCCATCACCCAGGAGAGAAACAGGAATGTGTATATGTGTGGGAGGCCATGAGTGGCCTGTGGGTACCTGGAAAGCTGGGGAGGAGACCAGGAAATTTAAGCTTTGCTGAGGGGAAAATTCCAGTGTCAGGGCCACCGGGAGGAGAAGGCCTCACTGTGTGCAATGTTGTTTACTCCAAACTTTCAAAGATAAGGAGGACATGGTCAAGAGGATATGGGAATGACTATGGGGATGCTTTGTAGAGGATATGGTGGCATCCTGGGGGCACAGGAGAGCCCAACAAAAGGAGTGTCCTGGTGGTGGTGCCTTCCCTGGGCCTGGTAGGGACAGAGGCCTTCGGGTTAGACAGCTGGCCATGCTGGGCCCTCTGGGAGAACTCTGGCCTTGACCTTCCTAAAGCTGACAGCTGGCTGGCTGTGTAATTAAACAGTCAGGTACTGAGCACCAGACTGGCAGGAGGATAAGGCTGCCCACATGGGCTACATGTCCTCTTCTGTCCCCAGTCTGCAGGCCCAGTAGGCCACAGCCAGCAAAATGTGGAGGGCACAGAGGGCAAGAGAGGCCCCCAGGAGGCCAAGGTTCCTCAGGCTGCAGATTTAAGGAGAAAACAAACCTTTAGTCCTCTCTTGGTGACTAAAGGAGTGGGTGTTTTTAATCCTGCATTATTGGGGAGGGGGCTTACTTAAAAACAATCATAAGGTGTGTGGAGGCCCATACCTATAGCCCTGCTAGTGGAGAGGTAAGGCTGGAGGATTCTGAGTATGAAGCTAGGCCAACATGGTGAGACTTCAACTCAAAACAAAACAAACCCAAAAAAGATTTTTAAAAAAGACAAAAAATAAAAAGGAAAGCTGGGCATGGTGGTATATACTTGTGATCCCAGCACTCTGGGAGGCTGAGACAGAAGGATTACAAGTTGGAGCCCACATCACATTTAGAGAGAATTTGTCTTAAAAAGTTAAAGGGGGGTGGGGCAAGGGATATAGCTCAGTGTGAAGATCCTGGGTTTGAGCCTCAGTCCCCTAATCATATATGTTTCAGTGTTTGTGTTTTTAATCACAGCACTAAGAAGGAGAAGTCCTGGTTTTGCTGGGCACCAAGCACGCCTCTCATCACAGCTCACTCTTGAGCACACCGGGCCCTGGGTTGAGTGCTGGAGGTGGAGATGACACATAGCAGTGTGAAAGCTCAACACATTGGCGGCACAGAACCTGGATGTTGCTCTCTGGGTCCCCAGTGAGACCCCAGCACCCAAGTGGCCTTGGGAATCAAGGCTGTCCCTCATCCCAAGCAAAAACAGGAGAGAATTCCTCCCTCACTGGACTTGACAGGGCTCCCAAAGGAGGCCTTTTCCCATTTGCTGGGAATTAAAACAAGATTTCAGTTGGAACACAGCCCTCAGACAGAACAATCACAAGGCAAGTTTCTGCACTCAGGTGGTGAAATCGGATCAAGAGGACATCTTCATGTCCTGAGACAAGCACCCCTTTCTCCTTCCCTCTCCTTGGTCCTGCCAGGAGATCTGAGCGCAGGCTGTGCTGCGGGCAGGACACGGGAGCTGGAAGGGATCTGATGGAGGCTGAGTCCTTGGCACCACAAGGAGCTTTCTGGGCTCCAGGTGGGCGTGGGCCCTTTACCCCTGGAGGTAGGGGGCACCGGAGGGAGGCAAGAGTAGAAGGGTCCTGCTGCACATCTCCTGGTTCCTATGCACCCCTCGGCCATCTTTCACCCTAAGCCTGGTGCCACAAGAGGGGAACAGCCCGGGCTGTACCTGAGTGCCTCCAGGATGGCCCTGTGTGCCTCGTCACGGTTCTTCATGCCCACCAGGCTGGTGGCCCATTGCTGCAGGATGTGCTTCTTCTCCACGTTGATGGCATCTATTTCCATGGAGGCCTGTGGCGGGGCAGGGCACATCCAGGGGTGAAGAATGCCACCCGTGCTTTACTTAGTTTACCTTAACCACACATCAGCAAAGAGGCAACAGGAAACTTGATGCAGCTTTAAAGAGGCCTGGAGCTCCCATCTGTGCCTCAGTGCAAGGCCTGGGGTGGTCAGTGCTTAGGAAAGAGGAGGAAGAGGAGGATGCTGGCCAGTACCAAGGGAGCACCTGCCCCACCCATGAAACCAAGGCGGGACTTGGTGGGCATCACTGACAGGGGCTATGGTCACACAAGCTGAGCACAAATGCTGGGCCTGAGACCCCGCTTGCCTGTGAAAGCCCACGTCCAAAGGGAGAAGCTTTTGTGGGATTTACTCCAGGGGCACAAGGGGGTTCATTCACTCTGGGGGCACAGAAGTTGAGGGGTTGGAATGAGTCCAGGATGCCACCAGTGTCAGTGTGCTCTGGCCAGGATACCTTGGCCCCTGGGGTCTTGATGTCACCAGCTGTGACCTGGGTCCAGGGGCAGCACTTCCTTCCTCCTTCTGGGTCAGATGGCTTGATGCCTGCTGCCCAGCCCAGCCTTGCCCTCAGAGTTGGCAGGGATCTAGGAACATCCTCACAGAGCCTACCTAACCAATTATCATGACTTCAGCAAGCTGCTGGTGCTGAGCCAGCAGACTCCAGTGACTGTGTGCACAATGCCTGCCCATAGGACACTCCAGTGTGAGGTCACAGCAGACCAGAGCATTCCCAGGAAAGACATAGACCCCACTGAGCAGCAAGGCAGCATCACCCTGGAAGCTACTCCTCTCGGCCAGGAGTGTTTGAAATTATTCATTCACTAGTACTTATTACAGGGTAGAAAATGGCATGAATTAAGTGCACTATGGCTAGAGAGGCATTTTTGTATGGGGTAAGTTATTAAAGTGCCTGCTCTGTGTCACTGAGTAGGGTGTACACTGTACAAAAGGACTGGCAAGCCAGCAGGTGGGGCCCTGAATCTGTCCAGGCTCCTCTCCCTCTGGGCCTGGGATGCCAGCCAGCCTCAGGGCCCCTCTCCCACAGTGCTCCCCGAGGCTGCCAATGCGCAGGTCAAGTTGTGGAGATCACACTAGACTGAGTCTCCATGAAAATAAAAAAGGCAATATGGGCACATTCCATGCAGTGAGAATATGCAAACAAGCAAGAGGGTAATATAAACACCAGTCACCCCACTTCTTAGAGATAACTGTCAGTAACTTCTCACGCCCTTAGATGTGTTTGTGTGCATGTGTGCATGTGTGCAGGGCGTCACATTCTATATACTTTTTTGCAACCTATGAAAATTCACACATTATGCACATTTCCATGTCATTAAATATTGACTTTTTTGTTTGCTATCCTTGTTTGTTCAACTAACACCATCTTCCTTAACACGTATAACACATGGATCTGCATCATTTTCCTAGTCAGTCTCTTCCCATTTTTCTTCTGGTGTTTTCATTGTAAAACATGTCATTTACATGCAGGTGGGGTCATGTCCTTGGAATGAAGTCCACATAATGACATTCTGGAGGAAGTGCCACAAATGAAACACTGCCCTTGATGAAGACCCCGAAACAGTCACTATTTGGGGGCTTGGCTTCCTTCTGGTCCCTCACCATTGCCAGGCTGGTGGGAACTCACCTGACTTTTCTACTGGCTGCTCACTGGGTCATTTGGAGACATCTGAGGTATGCCTGCTACCTATCAACATTGGGGGTGCTGGGAAGGAAGGCTGGGACTATCCTGGGGCCATTGCTGGACAGAGAGGCGGAGGCACAAACAGGCCAGTGTCTTACCCACCTTCAGAGCCTCCTCACACCCCTGTGGGAGTTTGAATGTGGCCTGTCTTGAGAGAAACTGAACCCCCAAGCGACGTTAGGAGGTGGGCTCTGCCTTCAAAGGAGGGCTAACCCACAGAGGGAGAGCTTGTGTCCACAGGAGCTGGCGTGGCTGAGTGTCTCATGCTCCTTGTTTGCACCAGGTGACACTTTGCACTGTGTCAGGATCACACCGAGAGAGAGCTTCACCAGAGCGGGCCCTCATCTCTGGACCTGCACCATGAGCCAACATCAGCCTCTTCTCTCTATAACCCCTACTCTGTGGGACTGAGCCATTAGCAACAGAAACATGGACAACCCGCACATTTGCTATTGCTTCTAAGCCTATATTCTCTTGTTGGCTCCTCCTCTTCATTTCAGTCATGGTGTCTTCAACCTACAGAGGTTTTGTCACAGTGAGGTCCACCCAGGACCCCTTCTTGTGTGCCTCTGCCTTTGCAGTGGTGTGTGTGGAAAGGGCTCTTAGATCCAGGAGGAGGCAAATGTTTTCCTTTGGGTTTTTTCCTGGTACATCTCTCCCCATCTAAATACTTGATTCCACCTGGAATTTATTTTAGTATCTTGTATGAGGAAAAGATTTAACCTTCCCCCCAAATGATTAACCAAGTGTCCTGACAGTTTTCTCTGCTTATTTGTAACCTGTGGAATTCTCTATCAGCCTTGACTTGTTCTGCCAGGCTGCACTGGCTTGCTTGCCTATTCTTGATTCCAGTAACACATTAATTTGGCTTCTAGAGCTTTTTGGTTTATTTTAATATTTGGGAGGGAAGTGTCAGGGTGAACCCCATTTCCAGTTTGTCCAGCACTCTTCCTGGTTTGTATGGAAAGTCTTGTATTTTAGGGAATCCTTTGGCCCCAGGCAAACTGGGACAGCTGATCACCCTACTGGAACTTTCCCTTCTAAAATAATTCTTGGCTAGCACTCCTAATGTATTTTTCAGATAAATGCAAGAATCACTGTGTCCTTCGACCTTTTTGCCAGCACTGCAGATGGAACCCAAGGCCTTATGTGTGCTGGGCAAGTGCTCTACTGAAATGGGAAAAAGAACCAGACCAACACCATGTTGTACTCAGGCACCAGAGTGTAAGTTTCTGTTTCCTTAAGTTTGTTTCTTATAAATGTTGTCATAGTTCTCTAACCTAATACCACCCCATGCTTTGTCATAAGACTTCTTGTTCCCTACATAAAATGTCAAACACCTTTGTTCCTTTGTCAAAAACTAAGCCCAGGCTTTGTACGAGTATTTCTGTAGCTGCACTAAATCATATCAGAAAAAACCTAAACACCTCCTCCCGACCCAGAACTAGAACTGTATAAATATTCTCCCCTTCTGCTCTTTGGCATTGGTGCTTGATCATGCACTGGGAGCCCACCACCGCCAGCTAATAAACTTGCTTGTGTCTGCATCTGGCTTCTGTGGGTGACTCAATTAAATGTGTGTTTGCAGCAACACTACCATTGAGCTACACCCCCATCTTCAGCCTATCAAAAACAATCACTGTTGTTAATTTAAAAACTGCTTCCCCCAACCCCAAGTTCTGCCTGGAACGCATTTCAGGTTGATTTTACTTCCAGGCTGGTGTCCATAGGTAGCTTTATGGTATGAAGTCTTCTAGTGCTCTCTCCTCCGTTTGCCCTGGTACCAGGCGTGCTGACCTTTGGTCAAATGTGCCTTTCTTTCTTTCAGTGAAAACATGTTCCCTCCATGCTACTCCTTCATACATAAATGCAGGAGGTGACTCAAGATTTAAAAACAAAATAACATTCACACACACACACACACACACACACACACACACACGAGTCACAGTGTTGGCCTCCACAGAGCTGACTCTGGTGCTCAGGGGGAGAGGTGGGTGCTGCCTGGGAATACTGGCTGCCCATTGGACAGAGTGTGTCTAGGAAGACTCTAATCCTTTGAGGAAGGGGCCTCCGGTTGGCTAAGGAACTTGCTTAGGATCTCCCAGCAAGCTGGTACTGGAAGTGCTGGAGAGCGGAATCTCCTGGAGCACCTGCCCCCCTGGGGATGGCAAGGAATATACAGATGCTTAAGAAGCAGTGTGTAAGGCCCTCTCTGAACTCAGGCTTGAGCCTCACTGAGGACACAACTGATCCTATCATCAACACACACACACACACACACACACACACACACACACACACTAAATGTGGACATCTGCTTCTACCATTTGTGGGACTGCCCTTACCTCACTCACCACTTTCCTTAAAATCCTGGTATCCTCAGCTTGGGCAATGTACTGAGCCTCCAACAAAGAGATGTTCTCTTCCAGCTGGTTGGCCCGTGCGGTGAGCTGGTCCACGTACAGGTCCTGAGAAGCAGGATGAGAAGAGGCACAGTGAGCACCCATGTGGACAAGCGACACCAACCCTTGGCCTGAGGGAGCATGACCAAGGCGGCCACCACCACCTTCCATGGCAGTGTCCAGGGAATCAAAGGTCAGTAATGAACATGCACTGTGTTTGCAGAATACCTGTTTCTTCTTCTCCACCTCTGCCCGCATCCTCTCTACCTCGGCTTTCTTCACCACCTGCTTCATCACGGAGATGTCATTGTGTAGGTCCTGGTCAATGTTCTGCATGTAGAAGAGGTGCAGAGCCAGGTTCTCCATCTCCAGCTGCAGGGCCACCACTGCAGGGGAGAGGTCACTCGCATCTGCCATGGCCCGGAGCCCTCCCGTCAGCGTGGGGCAGGATGGGAGCTGATGTCAATTGTAAAGACTCGGGCTTTGGCACCAAAGAATGTACCTTCTTGTTGGAGGGAGAAAAGAGACCAAAATACAGGCAATTCATGTCCATCATGGCAACACGCTATTTCACCTACCACACACCTGAGCCGCCCCAACCTCGGCCTAAAGATGCCCCAAATAATGCGCGATGATAAGCCTTGTGTCCATTTCATAGAATTCTTACCAGCTAATGGGCTCAGAGCTCAGGGAGCAGATCGAGTCACATTGACATGGCTGGGGCCAGTGCGGGCCGGTGAGGACAAGGCAGCCCTTTCTAGCCCACTCAGAGTTCTACAGCAGATTTCTGTCAGTGCTCCCAGAAGAGAATGAATTCCTTTTGGTAAAACTCACATGAGACTGATTTATCAAAGCCAGCCTGGCCAATCTAGCAAGAGTTTGTTTCAAAATTTAAAAAAGTGCTGATGGCCCCAATGCTGGAGTGACTGGGGTTGGGGGAAGCACTGCAGGTTTGAGGCCAGCCTGGGCTCCATGGTGAGTTTCAGACCAGCCTGCACTATATGATGAGACCTTGTCTCAAAAAAAAAAAAAGAAAAAAGAAAAACCTATTTGTGCTGTATTCATTTGAAATGTTAGAAAAAGTCAGTGTATCCTCTTCAATGAGTTGTGGGCTCTGTCCTGGGTTGAGGAGAAGCCGGAGAGCAGCAGTACTTCCTGTTGGGGACTGGGTATCAGATCCCAGGATTATATGGGTGCTTTTGATCATCTTAGGGACTTTTCTGATATGAATGGTAATGATTACATAACAACAAAAGACCAGTTATTAAAAAAATAAATCAGCAGAGTCTTGGTAAGCAGAGGTTGCTACAATTCCATTATGTAAAAAGTTCTTTCTGCTCATTAATTTTCCAGATACCCTATATTATTATCCTTTTTGGTAGGGGGAGCTGGGACTTGAATTCAGGACCTCATGCTTGCTAAGTAGGTGCTGCACTGCTGAGCTATATCCCCAGCCCCTATGTTCTTAAAGGAGTATCATTCTCCGTGGAATGTGAATCACTTATAACATGTAACAGTGTGCTATTCAAAATGAGTTGTAATGCAGAGGTCCTGGGGGAGCCAGTCCTTCCAACTCCCTGATCTCAGACTTCTGGCTGCCAGGATTCTGTGAAAATAAAGTTCCATTGTTTAGGGCTGTCCAGTCCCTGGAGCTCTGTACAGCAGCCCAAGCAGACTAGTTCACCCGGCCACCTAATTGTACAAGAGTGTGTGTTTGCACACTTCCTAAAAGGGGCTGATTTCAACCCGTCTTCTTTGCTACCCAAGTAGCTAGAAAATCAGCATGTCCAATATTCTTTTAAGTTGCTATCCTTTAAGTTATTACTAAAGATAAACCTTTTTCTTCATGGTTTTCGTTCCAGGGGTCTTTTTCACCTTTTGACTTTCCTGCTCATCTCCTTGGCCACCCTTTCATTTCCTGTGGGGATATTACTCTTTTGTGGACTTGCTCCCAAGAGCTCTTTGGGCAGTAAGAACATGGCAAGCAGAATGTTTAAACGGCTTCCACGACTTTGCCCAGTGGGAGTCTGTGACTATGGTACCTGTGGCAAAGGGAAGATTATCAGTGGCCTGGCAAGGAGCCCTTCCTCCTCGCCTTTCTCCTCCTTCTCCTTCTTTTTCCTTCCTCTTCTTCCTTTTCTTCTCCTTATCCTTCTGCTTCTCCCTCTTCCTTTTCCTCTTCTCTTTTTAGACAAGGTCTCACTTTGGTCATCCTGTCTCAGCCTCCTAGAGCGCTGGGAATATAGTACGAATCACTGTAGTTGCAGGGGAGCCATATGAGAGTGGAATGTTCCCTCCAGCTTGCCGCAGAGAGTCAGAAGGTCTCTGCGGGTGGAAGTGAACAGACATGGACAACTTCTCCGCAGCTGACTTAAAGGTGGAGGCTGTGGCGAGGCATGTGGGTGGGCTCTGAAAGAGAGCAAGCACAGCCCCTGTAGGTAAGGAAGCAGAACCTGGCCTTGTGGGAACGTGGGACTGAGTTCTGCCAACAACACGCATGAGTGTGGGAGCTGATCTCCCCCGGAACTTCCCCGCAATCCCTGCCTTGCCACCTCCAGAGCAGAGGCCTGACCCACAGATTGTGAGCCCGGTGAGGAACCACGGGGGCTTCAGGCACTAAGTTTGTTGGAAGCAACAGAAATCACTGCAGATGATTCAGACACAGGTAGGGATGGTTCAGATATTTTTCCCAATTGGTATTTGACTTTTAACTTTATTGTGCTTCTAGAAAGGTTAAGTTCTATTCTTTTATATAATCAAATCTGTCCAACTCCCTGTCTTTTTTTTTTTTTTTCCGGTACCAGGGATCGAACTCAGGACCTTGTGCTTGCCAGGCAAGCACTTACGCCACTGAGCTATACCCCCAGCCCCTCAACTCTCTGTCTTGACATCTTGCCTAGCAAGACCCTCCTTACCTCCAAAGATAATCTTACATAATGTCCTCTTCTTCTGTGCTTTTCAAACTTATTCTCTGTGTAATGTGACGCAGAAATCTAAGGGTCTTTTTTCCCCCAATTTCCAGATAGTCAAAAATATTTAGAGACTTAAAAGCTGCAATCTGAACAGCATATAGCTTGCAGTCACTAAACTCCAAAGTGAGTTTCCTTAATGTTCTCTTTAACTAGCTGACATTGCTCAGGGGATCGGTTGTCTGTTTTTCTTCAGGACTCTTTTATTATTACAGATCTATATGATGCTTTGAGGCCTGACACCAAAAATATTTCTCATTACCCTTTTTTCCTCAAAATTTTCTTGAATAGTCTGGTGCATTTAGTTTTCTGAGTGAACTTTAAAATCAGTTTGTGAAGAACAGAGGGCATTTAAGTATGGATATGGGATAATCTCCACCCCAAGGTGTGAAGTAAAAAGGATAAGAACAGAGCGGTGGGTATAGAAATTCACTGTTTAAGTTATAAAGAGAGAGAGACCCATGTACACCCATGCGCACACACTCCGTGATTCTGTTTATATGTGTAAAAATATCTTTAAAAAATAGGTGGGACCAGAAGGTGTGGTTGTATGGGGATGCTTGGCAACTGAGGCTTTTCATCTCAGTGCTCCTGGATTTTGAATTCCTATTGTTTCAGAATAACTGAACATGGGCTGGGGATATAGCTCCTGGCATAAGCACCTGCCTGGCAAGTGCAAGGTGCTGAGTTCGATCCCCAGTACCACAAAAAAAAAAAAAAAATTGAACACTTAGGTTAAATAAATTTAAGTCCATCAAAAACATCCTATTATGGGTTCTTTCTCTCCATTTTTGGTTAGAATGACTAAGGATTTGTCTATTTTATTATTTGAAGAACCCAATCTTTAATTCATTAATTCTTTGTTTTTTGTTTATTTGTTTGCCTAAATTTCACTGATTTCTCTTCTGATCTGTACAATTTGCTTCTTTGTTCTGGCTTTGGGTTTGGACTTCTTGTTTCTCTAGGCTCTTGAATGCATCATTAGGTTATGTATTTGGGTCACTTTGTGTTTGTGACATGGGTGTTCATGGGTATAAACTTTCCTCTTCAGAACTTGTATGCCATATGTTCTGGTATATTATATTGGTGTTATTATATAGTTTCCTCCAAAAAAAAAGGGGGAGAGAAAAGACCCAAATGAATGCATTTAGAAATTGAAAAGGTGAAATCACAGCATACAGTGCCAAAATCATACACATTAGTCCACTGATTGATTAGGCACAGTCGTGGTTGCAAATGATAGGAAGGCCCAGCCTGGCTGTCAAGAGACAGCAAAGGAGCAAGAAGCAGAAGCAGAAGCAGCTGACCTGCCTCTTCCTTCTCCCTTCATATTCCATCCAGGCTACAAGCCTGCTGGTTGACGCCACCCACACCCAGGTTAGGGCTTCCGGTTATCCCAATGTCACACCCTTACTGCACATCAACACGCCCCTACACAGCCACCTTTGAAACTCCCCACCTGTGATTGCATGTACCTTTGAAGGAGGGCAACTAGATACAAGATATAACAGAGTTCATAAGAAAGATCCAAACAGAAATCCAGATTTAAAAATTGATTGAAAGTGTGGGTAGTCCTAGAGGACAGGGCTGAGGTCAATCTATTAATGAGAGATTCCTTAAGAACAACAGGGAACATGTAAATGGATTCAAAAGCTCCTAGGTGACTCAAAGAGGACTAATAAGCAACTGGAATTAGTGAAAAATCAGAAGATAACATAAAGAGCATAAAAACCTGTTTACATAAGTAATAGTAGAAAACTTTCCTGACATGGAAAAAGAATTTAACAGATAAGTGAGGTATATACAACTCCAAATAGCCATGATCAGAAAAAAATTCCAGACTATATAATAATTAAGATATCAGCCAAGTGTGGTGCCACATGTCTGTAATCCCAGCACTCAGGAGACAGCAGTAAGAGGATCGTTATGAGTTCAAGGGCAGCCTGGGCTACATAATGGAGTTCAAAGCCAGTCTGAACTACATAGCAGGACCCTGTCTCAAAACAAACAAACAATTAAAAAACCAATAATTAAAATACTGGAAATATAAAACAAGAACAGAATTTTAAAACCTGCAAAGAAAAGCAACAAATTACATATAAAGGAAAATCCATCAAAATTACAACAGATTTCTCAGCACAAATAAGACAAGGAGTGTGGAATAATGTTTCACACTCTTAGAGAAAACAGCTTCCAGCTCAGACTATAACATCCTACAAAATTATCTGTCAAAATTGATAGAGAGGTAAGATGCTTCTGTGATAAAGAAAACCTAAAGAAATTCATGACTACAAAACCAACACTCCAAAAAATTCTCAAGTCTATCCTAGGAGATAATAAAGCTAATATTGCCAAAAGGTCCAATAAAATGAATACATCAAGTAGGGCTAGCAGTTACATAAAAGGGAGAGAAAGCAAAACAGCAGCAGGAAATTAATACAATGACAGGAATAAGTCAATACCTAACGTTACGACTATGAATGTGATTGTACTCAACTCACCAAGCAAAAGACATACGATATGGTACATAAAAAAATACATTTAACACAAAAAACTCAGAGACTAAAAGTCAAAGGGTGGAAAACAATATTCCATGCAATGGGAACCTGAAGACGAGCAGAAGTAGTTATTCTATTTTCTGACAAAGTGAATTTTAAGCCAAAGCTGATGAAAAGAGGCACAGAAGGACACTGCATATTGGTTAATGGAACTATTCAACAAGAAGAGATAACAATTATAAACGTTTATGCACCAAGCCACACTGTATCCACCTTTATAAAACAAACTTTAATGGGCATAAAAGATCAGATAAATATTAATACCATTATAGTTAGGGATCTCAATAGCTCAGTACCATAAATAGATAGACCAATTTTAAAAAATCAATAAGGAAATGTCAGAGTTGAACTAAATCTTCGAACAAATGGATTTAATTATATATATACAGAGTGTTCCACCCAAAAACAACAGAATACATTCTTTTTGGCTGATGTGGTACTTTTACCAAAACAGACCACATACTAGCTAATAATGCATGCTTAAGTAAATGCAAACAAACTGAAATTTTACCTTGTGTATTATCAGATCATTGTGCAATCAAACAAAATCAACAGCAACAGAAACTATGCAAACACATGGAAATTAAACAACACATATCTGAATAATCAGTAAGTCACAGACAAAATTAAGGAAGAAATAAGAAGGCTCTTAGAATTAAATGCTAATGCAAGCACAACATACCAGAATTTGTGAGCCATGATGGAAGCAGTCCTATGAGGCAAGTTGATAGCAGGGAATGCTTGCTTGCACCAGAAAAGGAGAATAAGCCCTAACAAATAACCTAATGATGCATCTCAAGATTCAAGATCTTACAAAAACAAGAATAATCTGGATCTGGAGCTTGTACAAGGAAGAAAATCATACAGATTAGAGCAGAAAGTAATAAAATGGAGACCAGTAGAAAAATAATATGAAGAATCAAAGCATTGAAGAGCTGGTTCTTTGAAAGAATAAATAAAATCAATATCCCAGAGCCAATCATATGAAAAAGAAAAGAAAAGACACAAATTAATGTAAATAGAAATGAAAAAAGTAAAATCATAATGGACACTGCCAATATCTAGAAAATTATTAGCAATTACTGTACAAATATATATAACAAAACAACTAGAGAACTCAGAAAATGGTGAGATTCCTAGATAGATATGAATTGCCAAAACCAAACCATTAAGGCTTTAAAGTCTTGAACAATCTAATAACAGGTAAATAGAATGCAACAAATCATCAAAAAGATCATACACTATGATTAGTAAGCTTAACTCCAGGGATGCAAGGATGGTTCAACATACACAGATCAATAAATGTAATTCATCACATAAACAGAAAGACAAGAATCACATGATCATCTCAATAGATACAGAAAAAGCCTTTGTTAAAATCCAACATCTATTCCTGATAAAAACCCTGAAGAAAATAAGTATAGAAGATCTTTCTTTCAGCATGATAAAAGCCCTGTATGACCAACTTGCTGCTGACATCACATTAAGCTGGGGAAAATTGAAAACTTTCTCTCTAAAATCAGTAACAAGACAAGGATGTCTACTACCACCACTCCCATTCAACATAGTCCTTGAAACATTAGGCAAAGCAATCAGGCAAGAGAAAGACATAACACAGATATATATAGGAAAGGAGAAAATCAAACTGTCATTATTTGCAGATGGCATGACCTTTTATTTATGAGATCCAAGAGACCCAGAATTTATAACGATATTCAAGATACAAAATAAACAGACAGAAATCAATAGCATTCTTGTACACTAATAATGAACCCACTGAAAAAGAAACACCATTCACAATAGCACCAAGAAAAATTAAACACATAGTAACCTAAGTAAGGAAGTGAAATACCTCTGCAATGAAAATTACATCACTCTGAAAATGAAAATTGAGGAGGATATCAGAAAATAGAAAGGTACATCATATTCCTGGGTAGGCAAAGCCAACGTAATCAAAATGGCTATATCTCCAAAGCTGATATACAAATTTAATGCAATCTCAATCAAAATACTGTCATTTCTCGCAGAGCCAGAGAAAACAATGCTGAAATTTACATGGAATCAGAAGTGATCTAGAATAGCAAAAGCAAGCCTAGGTAACAAAAGCAAAGCAGGTGGCATCACAATCCTAGGCTTGAAGTTATATTACAGAGAGTAAAACAGCATAGTACTGATACAAAAACAGACATGTAGATCAATGGAATAGAAGAAGCAGAAACAACTCCAGGCATATATTGCTATTTGCTATTGCTATTTGATCTTTGACAGAAACTACATTGGAGGAAAGATAACCTCATTAATAAATGGTGCTGGGATAACTGACTATCTGCAGAAGACTGAGTCCAGACCCATATCTCTCCCTGTGCCCTAAATTAAAATAAAAATGACCCAAAGATCTAAATAGTAAAACAGAAGCAATCTCCTGGAAGATAAAAGAGATATATCTTTTGAAGACATAGGCATAAGCAAGGATTTTCTGAGCAGAACCTCAGTGGCACAAGAAGTAATACCAAGAATCAACAAATGAAATCATATCAAATTTAAAAGCTCTTGCACAATGAAAGAAACAACCGACACAGTAAACAACAACAAAAAAATACAATCTACAGACTGGGAAAAATATTTTGCCAGCTATTCCATGGACAGAGGACTAACTAGCTATTAACAAACAAAAAGCCCAAAAAGTTAGACTCTCCGATAATATAAGATCCAATAAAAAATAGACATCTGGAATGAGTAGACACTTCTCAGAAGAATTAGTACAAATGGCCAGTACATACATGAAAAAATACTCACTGGGAGTGGTGGCACATGCCTATAATCCCAGCATTTGGGAGGCTGAGGCAAGAGGATCGTTGTGAGTTCGAGACCGGCCTGGACTACAAAGTGAGCTCAAGACCAGCCTGAACTGCATAGCGAGACCCTGTCTCAAAAAGATAATAAAAAAAGAAAGAAAGAAAGAAAGAAAGAAAGAAAGAAAGAAAGAAAGAAAGAAAGAAAGAAAGAAAGAAAGAAAAATGTTCAACATTTCTGGCTATGAGAGAAATTAAAACTACACTCAGATATCATCTTACTTCAGAAAGAATGGCTATCATCAAAAAACTCTCATAATAACAAATACTGGTGAGGATGTGAGAAAAAAGGATTTATTTTACATTGCTGGTGAGAGTGTAAACTAGTACAACCACTGTGGAATGTGGAAAGCAGTGTAGCGATTCCTCAAAAAACTTAAAATAGAAATTTCACTTGACCCAGCTATTCCCCTTCAAGGTATCTTTCCAAAAGACTTAGAATACTCATATTACAGAGATACATACATAGCCATGTTTATAGCAGCACAGTTCATAAGAGCTAGATCTTGGAAATGGTATATATGTCCATGCACAGATGGATAAAGAAAATGTAGTATTTATACACAGTGGAGTATTACACTGCCATAAAGAAAGATAAATTTGAGGCGTTCATAGATAAATTGATGCAACTTGAGAACATAATGTTAAGTGAAATAAATCAGACACACAAGCTTAAAATCACATGGTTTCACTTTTATGTGAGACCTGGAGTAAAAATGAAGGCTAGAATAAAAGATAGATAACAGGAAATCGGGAGATAAATTGCTCTCAACGGGCAGTGGGTATCAAGAGGCAGAGGGGAAGCAGAGCGAGGACAGAGGCGGGGATGAACAAGGGAGCTGCACTGTGTCACGTAAGGTACCAGCTTTCCGCAAAGAATGTAAACACTGTGCACGACACACCTATACCGATAAACCGAAATTTAAAAAAGTTTAAACATCTCATTGTGGATCTTGACTAGTATTGTATTAGATGTACTTTTAATTTGGAGAGAAATTAAATGTCCCATTCTATGTCCCGAAATGAAGTTTGATTGTTTTTCTCTAGACAGTCTCAATCACTTCTTGGGCTTAATCCTAGGAACCCTGGAGCTGCTTTCTCAAGTTCTTACAGCCATCATGGATGAGATATTTTAAACATTATAATTCTTAACCAGGTACTGCTCAGATAGAAGAAAATGATAACATGGTATCATGGAACTTTCCTGATTCTTCTGCTGGTATTTCCACCAGCTCCTCATTAATGATTGTGGCTTTTCTAGGTCTCAGCTGTGTCCCTGGGGTGGGTAACAGTGGCAGGAGCTTATTTCCAAATCAACATCTCATTGGTTCATGTTCTCTTGCTGTCTGGGCTCCCAAGTCCTACTGGCTGTACCCGCATCCCAGCCTGATTTTAGCAGTAATGTCTGTGCTTTCCACAAGGTGAAAGTTTTTGTAGTTTCTAAAAAAAAAAAAAAAAAAAAGAAAGTTTTTGTAGTTTCTGCTAGATGTCTGAAGAGCTTGCCTTCTGCTCTGGTTTGGGATGGGTAGGTTTTATCAAACATCCATTTGGCCTCCACCCAGGAAGCTTTTCCCTACCTTTAATTTGTTCACATATGTGTTAAATTTGTAGATCACTTATAGCAAATGATTTCTATGTTCCAGAAGTGAATCTTACTTGGCTTTGGGGTAGTTTTCTTTTGATATATTGCCGAACTTATTCTGCTAATACTTGGGATTTTTGCACCTCATAAATGAGATTGCTTCATGATTGTCTGGACTCATGCATTGCCAGTTTTTGGAGCAAGCATTATGGTGAGCATTTGGGGACAAGACTGGGGGTATGCCCCCAATTTTTTCCCCTGGAAGGCTGAGTAACCCCCAAATTGTTATTCTTTAAAGGACTACTAGCACTGTTCCTTAACGCCTTCGAATGCTGGCATTCAGGACTTTCACCAACATTCTACGTTTCTTCAGTGATGCAATCAGTACAGAGTATAGCTTCCTTGAAAGAAAGTGATAATTCCTCTGAACATGTATGTTACTTATGTTATCACCTTTTTCTCCTTTGGGAACATGCCAGAAGTTTGTCAAGTTTATGGTCATTTAAAAAAGTAAGCAGGGCTGGGGATATAGCTCAGTGGAATAAGCGCTTGCCTAGCAAGCGCAGGGTCCTGAGTTCGATCCCCAGTACCGCAAAAAAAAAATAAAATAAAATAAATAAATAAAAATAAAAATAAAAAAGTAAGCAGTTTTATTTATCAAGTCAACCCACTTCTGATTTTTTTTTTGTCACCAGATTCAGCTTATTGTCTTTATTAATTTATTCTTCTTTTGGCTTACTTGCTCCTTATAGCTTCATGACTAGGATATTTGTCCTCAGTGTTTGTGAAACTGCACACAGCACCCTGTGGGCCATCGAGCTCATCTGAGGAGTCTGGCTGAGCAGGTCGTCCTTGCCTGTAGGCCCCTTGCTGTGACATCGAGAGACTGCTAGGGCAGTACAACCTGCCGGGTACCTTAGATCAGTGGCTACCTCCTTAGATCAGTGGCTCCCTGCCCTGTCTGTTCATTAGAATGATCTGGAAGGCTTTAAAAAAGAAAGCAAGGAACTAGATGGAATGGAGGAGCCATGTGACATTTGGGACCAGGCTTGATGGTGCTACATATCACAGGACTGTGCTACTGGGCATGAGGTGAGGAAGTACAACGGATCCTCTGTGATTATATACAACTGATCGTATGACTACAACCTCCGGGATCCCAGCAAAAATCCTAACATCTAGCGGGTCTACCACCAGGAAGGCTCCCTAAAACGAGTCCCAAGAAGCACAGCTAAAGTCTTCTCATGCGTAGGTTAGGCTGCCTTTCCAGAGAGTCCAACCACCAAGTCAACAGTTTCCCAGGGCATCTGCGTTGCCTTTGGAAAACATCGGACTCACATTCCAGATGTCCTGGACAGCTCATCTCAGCGTCCTGCTGCACAAAAGTGCTGCACCAGCACAAAACAAAGGCAACTGTGCCCTTTTTATTACCATGTGGATAGGCCATCACTGCCAACACAACAGAGCACACAGATGTCACTACCAGTGGAGGCTATACCAGATATTTCAAGATCACTTCAGCTAGATGAAGATTCTTCTCTTCCTGGGGGCTGGGGATATAGCTCAGTGGAATAAGCGCTTGCCTAGCAAGCACAGGGTCCTGAGTTCGATCCCCAGTACCGC
This sequence comes from Dinomys branickii, assembly GCA_004027595.1. NCBI lineage: Eukaryota > Metazoa > Chordata > Mammalia > Rodentia > Dinomyidae > Dinomys > Dinomys branickii. The sequence continues at coordinate 25,809 of PVLD010003435.1, forward strand.
CAAAAAGAAAAAAAAAAAAAACCCTTCTCTTCCTGGACAGCCAGGATTTGAAGGAGCTACTCTGTGACTTGTGCCAGTGCTAGCACAGCTTTGACAGCCATTCTTTGCTGCAGAAAAGGCCCACAAATCTGGAATCTTAATAGACTCTAGGGTATGAAGGCACAAGGAGGATGTTTCATCAAACATGCAATCCTGAAACTATAAAAAGCTCATAAACTGAAGTAATGAAGGAAAGTCTGAGGATGACTACTGGGTCAAAGTATGAAGCTCTGATGAGAAATTGCTATGCAGCAGGAATTATTTAAACTATCATATTAAGCTTCCAAAGTGTGGGGGTTCTACTTTAGCAATTAGTATTACTTTAGTTATATTACCTTAACTAACATACTTGCCTTGTTAATGCTACAAATGTTGTTAATCTGTCTAAATTTGATGTCTATCTGGAAACAGCTATTACTATTCATTGGGTACAACTTCAAGACAGCCAAAAAATGACAGGAAAGGAGGGAAGCATCTGTTTAGCCTCCCAAAGCCCAAACCCAAGGCCTAAGAGCAGCTTGCTGTTGTATATTGAGGCAAAGACAAGCTCCAAGGCATTCCTAGCAGCTGGTGAGTTTAAAAACAAAAGCTGGGCCGGGGATGTAGTTCAGTGGCACAAGCGTCTGCCTGGCAAGCGCAAGGTCCTGAGTTTGATTCCTGGTACCCAAAAAACAAAACAAAATGAAAATTGAATGGACTATGCAAGGAGGTGGAGTGATTTTGAGCATTCTTTGGCCCATGAACAATACTGTTACAGCTACGGCCATGATATTAAGCAGTTACCAGTGAAATTCTGATCAAGTAAAGGCGAAACCCGTGGAGTATGGCATGGGACGACCGTCTCTCCCCACTCAACACTGTAGTAAGCAGAGTAAACAGCTCACTATACGTGCTTCAAATGCCCACGTTTGACTAGCACTGGTTGTCTTCAAGGAGTTAGAAACGGTGACAAAGAAGGGAGCTGAGGGGGCCTCGTTTCTTTCACTCCTGAATATTGCACCATATAAATATATTACCTGTTCTTTTAAATGCAAATTTTTATGATTAGCTTGTGAGAACTGTTTGGTCAGAGAAGGAATCACTTTACTAAGTTTCAACAAAATATCTAGCGTCTCTTATCCACATTGGTGGGTCATATTGCAAAATTGGTTACATAATTTAGTAAGAGCCCTCAAGATGTACTTCCCTTGAACTTATGAAATTTCAGAGGTTTCCCAGTGCAACAACTATCAAAGTCAGTATTGAAATAAATTGAAACTAAAAGTAGATTTTTGAGTTGCAATATTTCCGAATGATAAATCAGTGTTTTTTAAAAATTACTGAGGCCAAAAGAAAAGAAAACAAACAAAACATACTAAGGCATATCTGATTATGTTGCTTCATTTAAAAATGTAGTGATGGGCTGGGGATATAGCTCAGTGGAATAAGCGCTTGCCTAGCAAGCGCAGGGTCCTGAGTTCGATCCCCAGTACCGCAAAAAAAAAAAAATAAAATAAAATAAAATAAAAATGTAGTGATACTATGTCACAATATATTAATAATATGCAGTATTGAAAATATTTCATCAAATAACTGCTCTGGGAGTTCAGAGAACCTCTCTGATTGGAGTAGTTGGCCAGAGGTGTGACCGAAGCAGGACTTGAAGGTGATAGGACTCAGAGAAATGATGGGAAGGCTTGGCTGAGCCATTAGAGCAGTTCTCAAAGTGGGGTCTGGTAACAGCTACAGCAGCATCACCGAAATGACGAAAGTGTCTTATGCTAGACCTGCTGAATCAGAATTTCTGGGGAGTGAAACCAGAATATTCATTTGTACCAAGCTCTGATAATCTTAATGCTTAGAAAAATTTAAGCATTTCTAACTCCATGGGAATATTCTCTGTGATCCTTGGATTTATACTGCAGAGACACTATACGATGACTTTAAAAAGAAGAAAGCAAGCAGTGGTCAGATCCAGAAAGGGAAATGCAGAAATGACTACATGCAATATTTACCCAGACATCAGCCATATTACTGATACTTAATTCCATTAAAAACATTTGTACTTTCAGTAAATACAAAGTACTTTGGTGCTGTGTTCTAACAAAAAGGAATTAGAAAGTTTCCATTCTTTTTTGAGTGTTGGGAGAATTCTGCTTCTTTGAATTCTAGAAAAAGACCAGAAAGGCAACACCACTAGATACGTTCTTCTCTGTTTAAAGCGAAGTCACATGTGCTTTGCAAACTGTTTCTGGTACTGCAAAGGCCACTTGTGTCATTGACTTCTGCCCATGTTCCCTTCTTTGATCTTTGTGTTCCACACCTGTGTCACCACTAGTGCAACTTTAAGGTACGAAGCTGCACACATAACCACCAATCCTCGAGCTTTTAGGCTCACGTTGCCATGAGTGGTTTCCAAATCAATCTGCGGCTCTTGTAATGATCATATTAATATTTAATATATCCTGACTATAATTTTATTCTGGAATCTCATGTTCACGATGTCACACTGAAATACTGAAATCTCAGTGCAAAAACTGCCATTTTGTGAGATGTGAGATTTTTTTGGTTGACACTGGAAGATGAGCTGAAAGACCTGATACCTTTAACAAAACTCTGGTTCTAGTTAATATGGGATTAAATTAGGATCTAGTTAAATTAGGATGGCAGAAAAAGCACAACGGCAAAAACAAACAAAGAAACAAAACAGTGAAAAACAGAGAAGGCCTGGCCTGCCCAACCAGATCAGAAGTCCAGGCTGGCTGGTCCAGGGTTGGAGCTCCCTAGCTCCACAGGACAGCTGGTGGAACCCTAGGTTGGACGCAGCCTAGATCTGCTGCCATGGCTGCCTGGATTCTTCCTGCCCACAAGCCTGCAGCATTTCTTCCTTTGCCTTTGGAATTTGGAAACCTCACCACCATGTGTAGATGTGTTTACTTTAAATTCCAGCTGCTCACTTTGAGTCCTCCAATCCTAAGGCCCTCTTTCCTGATTTCCTGCCATGTCCTTACATGACACTCCCCCTATGAAGGCTGTCTGACAGATAAGGACTTTCTTAACCTCTTCCCCATCTTCTTCACAAAACATCCATGATTTGAGGTTGGCTGTTCTGGGGAGGATTTCTTAAGACTGGCCTTTCAGCCAAGAGTTCAGTTTTCACCAGTATTTACTGGCCTGTCCTAGCATGTTTGGTGGTGGGGTTGTAGAGACAAGGACTTTGTTTTTAACTCCAGATGTCCCTTCATCACTGTCATTCTCACTTACAATGCAATGTCCCCTAAGAGCTCATGCAGAGATCTGGCATTTCCCACTCAAGTCTGCTGCTCTGCCTGCTGAGCCCAAGGGCACTCTGGTAACTCCCATTTTGACGTGGAGGCTTTGCCTCTTACCAAGTGAGGTAGGTGACCGAGGCCATTCTTGAGGGGTGGAGCACCAGGTCTCACCTAAGGCACAGTGCAGTAGCAGCAGCCCCCCACGTCAGTGCTGACCATCACTAGGTCTTTAGGGCTGAGAAGGGATACCCAGTGCTGACTGCTGCCTCCTTTGGCTGGCCAGCAGCTTCTGCTCCTGCCCTGTCCTGATCACACAAGGTACACGACAGTGTCTGGGTCTTTCCAGAAGTTCACCCACCCCCAGGAGCCACGGCAGAGGGGAGCTGGCCCACACAGGAGCCTGTGTGGAGAGGCCAGGGTGAGAGGATTCCTCCACCTTTGGGGTGGTTTAAGCCCTGCTATATACGTCAGGACATCGTGACTGTCAGTCTTAGTGTGGATTCACGTTCTTCCTGTTTGTTTTGTTGTTGTTGTTCATTTGGAGGTAGCTGGAGAGAGGTTCTTGAATGTGTTCCCTCAAAAGTCTGTCCTGGAGAGTTACTCCCCAACACAGCAGTGCTCTGGTCACTGGGGTCCACCCTCACAACAGAGCCACCAGTTGTGAGACGGGTCCGGCTGCAAGCCCCACCTCCCTCTCCTTGCCCTTGGCTGTGGGATGCTGCTCCCCACAGGCACTGGGTCCTGTTGCGTTCTCCCCACCCTCCAGAACTGTGCATAGGACAAAGTCCTACCCATCTCCGATGGCCCACAGCAGCACAGAAAAAACAATCCAAAAAGTCCAAAACCTCCGATGCATTTCTCAGGGGTCACTGTGCCCTTTTCCAGGAAAGCAAGATACACATCTGATTCTGGTTCATTGTAGATTCCTTTAGGGTACCTTCCTACTGTGTTGGTAGGAGAGTTGACAAGAAAACACCAAAATGCGCCAAGCCTGACATCTTCAAGGAAGCCAAAGGAGGAAGTACCCCCAGCCCCACACTGTTCTGCGCTAGTGTGCTGCAGTAGCTGCCTACAGTGTGGTGCAGCTCCTCAGCCTCCCCACACAAGCGACCTCTTTCCCATGAAGCTGCTAGGCGGGGGCCATGGGCCCAGTCTTTGTGTGCTTCGGCATGTCCTCCTGTGCTGGTCCGAACAACTGCACAGCCTGCTCTGTGCTCCCTCTACACTTGCCTCGGAACCTCCTTGCCTCCCCTTTCTGGGGTTCTGTGTCTACATCAGACTTTTACTAGGATGGGTTTCAGCCTTTGCTGTGTTGTCCAACTAGTGCTTTTAAAGATATTTACATGACTTCCTTTCCTAAAAAATAGAACCCCTCTGGGACATACAAACATTTTGCTTTGCTCAGTATCCCACAGTGGCACAGGGACACACACAGGGGTCTGCACAATGGGGAATGAGATGCTTGGGTGGCTGAGTGCCTTACATTTTTTCTGCTCCTCATTGGCAGCTTCCCAGGTCTTGGTGTAGAGTGTGCGCACCTCCTGCAGCTCTTCTTCCTTCTGTCTCCTCTCGCTGGCAGCGATGGAGTGGCGGTCCTGGCTCTTCCCCAGCTGCATCTGCAGGCGAGCCAGGTGCTGCTGGACCCCATAGAGATTCACGCCCAGCTCCTGACGCTGGGCTTGGCTTTGCTTGTTGGCCACCTCCTACACCAGAGAGAGAGAAACAGGGTCAAAGGATGGACTGTGCCCAGCCTGGCCAGGAGATGATGGAACCTATACACACCAGTTCTTTAAGTTCCAGCTTCATCTTGTCTATCTGGCGGTTCAGGTAGCTCTTCAGGGCAGCCTGGAATCTGACCATCAGGGGCTAAAGCAATAGAAATCCATGTAGTTACTCCTGGCCCATCCAGGGCTGAGCCTGTGTGCAGGGGTGCATGGGCAAGGGGACACAGAGGCAGTGGCCACACTGGGTGCTCCCCCGCTTCTGCATGGGAGGCCTCCTCTGGAAGGTACAAGTTCAAGGCATCTCATGGTCCCATCATCCTGGGCACTGCAAAGCTAAGTGCATAATTGGCAAAAGGATAGTGAACTGGTTGGTCATCTGAGTTTTACCAGGGCCCAGAGGGTGGTAGTGAGCAGTAGCCAGGATGCCAGCACCAAACGGGCACCCAGAGCATTTACTAGGGTTTCTTCCCACACCATCAGGAGCACCACAGCTTTCCAAATGGGCAACTCCAATGGAGATCTGCCTTTAATCCTTGCCAGAGGCTGGAACAAGGAACTGCAATCTGGTTGGCATTCTCAAGGCAGTGGCCCCATCCACCCTCCACATGTGACCCTGGTCTGGAGACATCCGTGGTTGTCACAAGAAAGGAGGGGGTGCTGCTGGCATGTCGTGGGTGGAGGTCATGGGTGCTGTCTATAGAGCCCAGGATGGCCCTACCAGAGAATAATCTGGCCCAAAACGTCAGCAGAGCTGAGTTCGGGAAAATGCACACTCTAGGTATTTCAATGTAAAAGAACACACTCTACAAAGCAAGAGGCATACATGCAGACAGCAGCACAGTGGGCAGCATAACAGGGGCACAACACAGGGATCAGAAGGCAGAAAAGGGCCTGCACAGAGAAAGTAAACCCCAGAATGCTGCACTGCCTTACATGGTCTGGGTCCAAAACCATCAGCTGGGATCCCTCGTCTTCTGCCTCATCACTCCCCTCGGACTCTAGTCTCTCCAACGAAGTCTCTTCTTCGGGGCTTAACTCTTGGGCCTGGTCCAGCAATGCTTCCTCCTGAGAGTGGGCATCAGGGTCCTCTGGGCAGACCACAGGGGAGAGAGCAGATGTCACTGAGGAGTTAACAGAGTGCCTGACCGTTGCACCCTGGGAGAGCTGGCAGCAAAAGTGCTCCCACTCCCATGGCAAACAGAAGGAGGACAAAGAAAGAAAAGCCACACAAACCAAGGGGTGCTTCCAGGCATGGTGGAACAAGCCTATAATTCCAGCACTCTGAGAGGCTGAGGCAGGATGATTGCAAGTTTAAGCTCAGCCTGCACCAACTAAGCAATTTAGCAAGACCCTGTGTTAAAATAAAAAAGGTCTGGGAATACAGTACAGTTCAGTGTAAAGACCTTGGTTTCAATCCTATGCAGGAGAAAATGAAGCAGTCTCAGACATTTTTTATGGTTTCTCTGTATGGCCTTCCAATGCATTCCATAGAAAGAATCACATTTTGAAGGTAGGCAGGAGTCAAATTTATCCTGTAGATACTTCTTTATATATGAAAAGTGAAGATAAAGGAGGCTTATTACTGGAGGACTAGATCTCTTGCCTGGGTAAATTACAAGTGGCTCTCCGGTCCTCATCTGTACAATGGAGAATGGCTTCTACCTCACTGGGTTAGTGTGAGGAGGCAATGAGACCAAAGAGACTAACTGTGCCATAAATCATATCCATATCTGTGGATTATATTTTTGTTTTAGTCCCACAGCCTATGACAGGTCAGCTTAACTGTGCCAACGTGACCAGCTTGGGAGATATGCAGGGGACTAGTGGACACACTCCTGGGTATGTCTGGGTGAGCTATGGAGGCACGATTCTGGGTCTGTGTCTGGTCCTTCACCTGTTTCTTTCTGGTGCTGCCTCCCAGCTGCCATGAACTAAGCAGCTGTGCTCCACCATGCTCGCCCACCACGATGGCCCTCCTTGGAGCCAGGTGACCATGGACTGACTCCTCTGAGACTATGGGCCAAATTAAACCTCTCTTCCTGTAAGTTGTGGGTGTTGGGTATTGTGTCCAGCAATGGGAAGGTTGAGGAACATGCAGTTCTACAGGTAAAAAAGGCTGCAGTGCCAAGTGGACAGCCTCAGTTGCACAGAAAGGGATGTGCAAGTGGCTTATCTCATTGCCAGGACAATGCTGGCAGGTATAAGGGTACCTTGCTCAAAGGCCTCCTCCTCCGGGCTCAGGGACAGCTCTTCATCTGAGGGCTCCATGCTGCTCCCTTGGCTCAGTCTGAAGCTGTGTTGTAAGTCCATAGGAAAGGCTTTCTGTTGTGGGTCCCACTGGGGTCAAGAAAAAGAATAACTAAGATTATGCTTGGTCAAGTTCGACCAATGAGGGCTGCTGTGGTTTGCATATGGCTTAACTGTGATCCCTTTAAAAGGGTCTTGGGAGTAAAGCCTGGTCCCCAAGATGACACTATCAGGATGTGGCAGAACCTTTAAGATCTGGGGGAACTCTTAGGTCGGCAGGGGTGTGTTCTCAGAAGAAAGCTTCCCGAAATCCCTGAGTTCTGCTGGGGCGAGCCTGCCCCTCCCTGCTTCCTCCTGTACCTGCTCCTGCCGCTATGAGCCTGCCCTGAGAGCCGTTGCAGCTGGGGGGTCTCAAATTAAATAAACACATTGATAAATACATAAACAAATAAGCAAGACAAGGATGTCACGCCCACCAATTTTCTAGTCCATTGTGCTTGAGGGTCTAGCCAATGAAAGCAGGAGGGAAAAGGAAGAAAAGTGCTATCAATTGGAAAGGAAGAAGTCAAGTGTCTTTTTATTCTTTAGATGAAAAGGTCTTTTTTTGTTTTTAATTAAAAAGCTCGTGGGTTCTTCAAACAAGCTATCCTACCTAATAAAGTAGTGTAGCAATGTTGGGGACTATAACAAGCTATTGCATTTCTGTAAGTCGCAACCAGGAACTGGAAACCATTTACATCAGCAGCAAAAAGTGAGAGATATTCAGGGATAAATGTGGCAAAAGGTGCTTAACACCAGTCCACATTTTGAAATGAAAAGAAGACCTAAATAAATGGTAGTAATCTGTTGTTTTTTCTCCTCCTAAATACATATTTACTTATTTTAGCTTTCTGTCACATGTGTTTAGAAAGCTTTTGTTGATTAAAATGATATAAAATGTATCATTTAGATTCTCCCCTTCACTTACCTATTTTAAACAAAAAATGTACCTTCCCAAGAAATCAGCACTAACTACACGCAGGGAAAGAGTACTCCACAAGGGGTGGGGCTTGGCCCTTTCTGCTGGTGCAGTGGAACCAAAAGTGACAAAGAGGGGTCAGTTCTGTGAAGGCACAGTGTCACCTCTGTAGTGGTTCGGCCAGAGGACCACCACCAGGCAAATCCAATCAAGGGACATTCTACAAGATGGCTGCTCATAGGCTGGGTATGGTGGTGCATACTTGTGATCCTAGTGATTCCAGAGGCTGAGGCAGTAGGATCGCAACTTCACAGTCAGCCTGGGCAACTTAGCAAGACCCTGTCTCAAAAAGGGCTGGGGGTATATCTCAGTGGTAAAGCATCTTGGGTTCTAGGTTCAATCTCAGTACCATAAAAACAGTAAGAAAAAGTGGCCTGTGATCTTCACAAGGTCAAAGTCATTAAAGTCAAGGGGAATAGGAGAGACTAAAGAGATGTGACCTCTTCACTATAAAAGTTATTACTAGACCATCTCATGAAACACCAATGAGCCCTGAGCTAGTAATATAGCAACACTTTTTTTGTGTGTGCGGTACTGGGAATCAAACTCAGGACCTTGCACTTTCCAGGGAGGCACTTATTCCACTGAGCTATATCCCCAGCCTGCAATACACTTTTTTTGTGTGTGTGGTGCTAAGATTGAATGCAGGTGCTAAGATTGAACATGCTAGGCAAGTGCTCTACCACCAAGCTACATTTCCAGCCCTATTTAAAAATTTTGAGACAGGCCTCTAACTTGCCATCCTCCTGCCTCAGTTTCCCAGTCACTGGGGCTACAGGTATGTGCTACCACCCTACCACTATTTTCTCATTGTTTTGATCTAGAACTGCACTGTCCAGGATATCAGTCACTTGACACACTGGCTTTTTAAAATAAGTATGAATTTTTAAAAATTAAAAATTCAGCTTCTCCTCAAAAGCTGTACGTCAAGTGCTCCTGAAATGAGCACATGACTCCAGGTAGCTCAAGGTCGCTGTACTGAACTGAGCTGCTCCAGAAGACAAGTAGCCTGGTGCCCTCACATGGATGGTGATGGCACAGAGCTGCCAAGACCCGAATCTGAGAGGACTGAGGGGAGTGTGGAACCTGTCCACGTTGCATAGCAGCTTCTGAGACCTACGTTTGCTAAGACAGCCTGAATGGGGATTGCACATTTGGTCACCTCTTCAAGCTCCACACGTAATGAACCACATGGCCCCTGACCAGAAAACAAGGCTGCTCACCAAGGGGCCTGCCATTGATCCTGAAGCATCTGAGCCCACAGACTGAGACGGCTCTGTGGTGACAACTACTGGTTCTGACAGCACAGCCTCTTGGGAGAAATCATCGCCAGTGTGGTGCGGAGACACAGAGCCAGCGTCACCTCCCCGCCGCTCCTGAGGACTGACATCTGCAAAGGAGAGCTCTGAACTGACTCGACCTTCAGGGGATGCAGTTTCCACCTCGGATTCAAATTCTTCTTCAGTTTCCACTTCCTGGGTGGATTCAGGGTCCCCTGGAACAGCGGCCTCTTCTTCAGGCGAAATGGCCCCATCTTGAGCTGCTTCCTTTTCTATTTCCACTTTGTCCTCAGCCTCAGTTTCCCTTGCAGAAGGGCCCGAGGCACCCACAGCCTCTTCACTTTTCTGGTCGCTGTTCTCCAGTGGTGACACCTATAACAGGGGGTAGAAAAGACCCAGGTGTCTGCACAAAGGGTAAAGGGCTAGGTGAGCGGTTTGCTTAGCAGTGGGGTGACCTTGTAGGGAAGACACATCTGCATGCATCTCATGTCACTGGCAGGAGACTGATTCACCGTTTAATAGGTGTCCATACTCCTTCTGCACACTTTGTCACAGGAAAGGACTTCTGAGAAACTAAAGACGATCAGGAGTTAGTCACCGTTGGTATTCCTGCTAACCACCCACACTTTGAAGGGAGGCAGAAGGAAAACAGGTTTCTTGACACCTGCATTATCTGCCAGGTAAAATGGTCACAGGGAAACTGAGCTGAGCAAATCCCAGCTCCTATGCCTCCCAAAGCACCTTCTCCCAGGAAGCCTTACTGCATCGCCGGGTCCCTCTTCTCCTTCCAAGGTTGATCTGCCTTCCGGGGGAGACCTGCTTGCAGAGGGGAACAGTGCAATGGTTAGTGTGTATCACCCCTTGAATTTTTTTACTCTTGTTTGTTCGCTTGTGAATTCTCTCTTTCCTTGGGCTGTCCATCAGGTCTTTGTCCTACCACTAAAGTGTGCTTGTCATGAGGCCCAGGTGTCACCAGGTCAGTTCAAGAAGGAAAAAATACAATTACTAAAACATTAAGAGGGCGGGTATGGTGGTGCATGCTTGTAATCCCAGCATTTGGGAAGCTAGGCAGAAGGATTGCCATAAGTTCAAGGCCAGCCTGGGCTTCATAGTGAGTTCAAGGCCAGGCTAAACTGTGTAGCGAGACCCAGTCTCCAAACAAAATATTAAGGAAACTGCACCATGAGATCACCCCCAAAAGTCATCTTAACCAAAATGCATCTCATCTGGGACAAAACTGGGGAGAAGCAATACAGGGCGAAGAAAAATGCACAAAGTTTCAGAGACTCTGCATCAGCTCCTCAACTACTTACATTGCACATGAAAGTTATTTACAATTTTTTTAAAATTCAAAATTTAAGCTAATTCTCCCCATCAAAGGAAGATAGATGTGTGTGACACCAGCAAGGATCACTGCTGCGAGTTTTCCTCTCCTTCCCAAGATCACTGGGTACTGGCAACTGTGGAACATTTAGTGCAAAATCTGTGCTTTCCTTGTCAGTACATATAAACCTACCTTTTAAAAAGTATGAAACAATAGCCAGGCATGGTGGGATTATACCTCTAGTCCCAGCACTTGGGAGGCTGAGGAAGGAGGATTCTTGCAAATTTGAGACCAGCCTAGGTACAAAGTGAGCTCAAGGCCAGCCTGAAATGCATGGTGAAACCCTGTCTCAAAAAGAGAAAGAAAAGGAAGGAAGGAAGGAAAGAAGTAAGGAAGGAAGGAAGGAAGGAAGGAAGGAAGGAAGAGAGAGAGAAAAGAAAGAAAGAAAGAAAGAAAAAGAAAGAAAGAAAGAGAAAGAAAGAAAGAAAGAAAGAAAGAAAGAAAGAAAGAAAGAAAGAAAGAAAGAAAGAAAGAAAGAAAGAAAGAAAAGCAATATAGAAGTGTCTGGGTTTTTTTTTTTTAAAGGTGGTCAAATTCTTCAAAATCTTTCTACCCTTCACACAGGGAAAAACTGATCCCAACTGAGGCACAGATCTTTCCTAGCTAACCCCTCTGGCTGTGCTTAGGGTTCGCCCTGGGGCAGAAGACAGTGAGGTTCTCTGTCTGCTGCTGGGCTGCTGGTCCCCGCCCTGCTACCACCACCGTTAGCTTGTGATGGGAATTCATTCTTGCGGGAGGGAGGCTCAGGAACTGGGGCGTACAGATCCCTGCGAATGTCGAGTGTCGCCAGCGCATGGTCTGGGCAGCATCCCATGGACCTGTGCCACGCTCTGCAACTGGGACAGCCAGGCACAGCAGTTGCCATGGTTACCAGGGGACGGTGAGCTGGAGTCTTAGAGGCAGAAGAGAGCTTGGACTAAGGCACTGGGCCGGGGGAGGCCAAAGAACAGGAGGAGAGGGGAGTGGGTTGTTGGGGGACGGTGGACAGGAAGGGGTCGGAAAGTCCGAGAAAATGGAAGGAAAGAGTTGTGGAGGCGAAGGGGACGATGCTCTAGCCATTTCGGCGTGGATGGCTGAAGAGCATGGTCTGGAAGCCCCAAGAATCCCTGTCCCCTTGGCCGGCTTACCCGCTAGCCCGGTCGCCCTGCTGCGCCATCTCCCGTTGCCTGGAGACGCCGTCAACATCCGGCGGGGAGAGCACTTCACGCTCGTAGGGACGGGGCGGCCGGGCGCGCGGCCATTGTGCCGTTCGCGCGCACATGGAGCGCACTATCTAAAGCTGCGAATGCGTTGTGGCGTACGTGTGCTTTAGCTCTGCCCTGCTCGGGCTCAGTTTTCATTAAGGCGACAACAGTATCTACATACGTCCGGCACTGTGTGACCCCAGGGACCCCAAGACCGCTACGGGCCCGAGGATGGTAGGCAGGGTGAGGGTCTGGGGTCGGGCGTCGTCTCCCCAGGCGTCCTTCGAGGACTCCCTAGTGGAGGAGCGACACCCAGGGTCCTCTGCCAGGTGTCCTTCTTTCCTACCCCAAAATACAAAAAGCATAAATGCAGAAAGCGGCGCCGAGAGGCCGAGCGCAAACGAGGAGTCCCTAGCTCGCCTCGGGGACGCGGGCTCCGGTCCTGTGCGGAGGCTGGAGATCGCGCGCGCAGCTGTCTGAAGACGCTGGCCCAGAGCGCTGGGACCGCCGGGGAGGACTGCGGGGAGGACTGCGGGGAGGATCGGGGAGGGCCCGGGGGCGGGCTTCGCGCGTGTCCCCGCCCCGTCGCGCCTCACTGCCAGCTGCTGCGGCGACCGCGGCAGTGTTGTCCGCTCCCGGAGCCGGCGCGAATCCGGCCCCCGGCGGCGGGATCCGGGTGGGTATCAGAGCGCGGCGCGGGCCGCGGGGCAGGGGTCTGCGGCGCCCACTCGGGACTGGGCGGCGCCTTTCGGCGGAGCCGGGGTTGAGGGGCGCGCTGGGCTCATGGGCCTGCAGCCTAGGGCCGGTAAGGGCCCAGGGTCTGGCCGTAGCCCGGAGGAGCTGCGGACGCGAGCTGGAGCTGGGGTGTTGCGGGCGGACCTGGGACCATGCTGCGGACACCCTGGAGACTCCTCCGCGGCGGGCGGGGCGCCGTAGGATGGGAGTGGGCCTAATTCGGGGAAACTCCGTCCCCGCTGTGGAGCTGTGGGCCGGGGAACTTGTCGTCTTTGTCTGGCTGAATCGTCGGAGAACTCGAATGGGAACTTGTGAGGTGCCGGCGCTGAACCCGAAAAGTGTGCCTTCAGCTACAAGGGTGAATGCTTGCTTAGCATTTGTGGCCTGTAGGCTGGGTGGTCTGGGCAGTTTGATTTTCACATGTCAGGATCCTTATTTCGTTTTGGCCTGGGCTCTTTATGTGCTTAAGAAAAGAAAAGAGGATAGAAAGAAGGGGGCAAAAAGGATAATTTAAGATTGCTAAAAATAACCCAAGGAGCCTTGCCGGAAGGCAGCCAGTCCCCAAATCCTGTTATTCCCACTCTCGGAAGTTGGTGTCATATGTTGGCCACAATGTAGTTTAGATTTGGGTCAGAAATAGAAAAGGAATAGAAAGGAAATGGTGAAGTTTCTCCTGGGTAAACTTTGGTTTACTTTACAGTCAAGTTCGCAGGTAAAGCTGGGCTGGTGGGCTGGTCCCTGTGATTTAATGCTAAGGATCGACTTCACTTTGCACCTTATTCTTTAATCTGGAGAGAAGGGGACCCTTTCTGTGGGGCACATAGTGGATACAAAGACTTGGGAGCTGGGGAATGTTATGATCCGGGTCTGTCACCAACTCATTAAAAAACTTTAAAAAGTTGGTGTGTTGGTTCTAGAAATTCTTCATTAGAAATGTTAACTGCTAATCAGTAGTGAATATTAAATGCTTCTGAGAATCATGAAAGCTTTTGCAAATAAGGAATTAAGATGAGGAATCCCATTCAGTATTAAGCTCAGATTCATTTGTAGGGAAGGTTGTGTGCGTGGAGGTTGTGTTTTCTGTACCTCAAGGTGGTCTACACACTGTATATGGTGAGCAGAATCTCAGAATACCGCTAAAGAAAGTTATTAGTGAAATTACTGAATCTCTAGCAATTATTGTGGTCGTGTTAATAGCTCCTGATTACCATAACTCACAAAATAAGCTCATGACCTGTGGCCTACTCCACCTTTTATGTGGGAGCACTGAGACTTGGAGAAGTGACTTCCCCAAGTCGTGCAGCTAGGGGTGACCCAACATGGCTCCAGGTGCAGATGCTCCGGCTCCAGAAAACCTGTGCCACCCCTCTTGTAAACAGCCCCACTGTTTGCATGGATGAACTCTGCCTGGTGATTCATAGAAACAGCAGGAAGCAGAGTGTGTGCCATAGCACTTTGCTCTGGGAAGACCCTTTGGGCCTTAGTATGAAGGCACTGGAGATGACTGTTGAGTTTGCAACATGTGCCAACAATTGCTCTGGCCTCTCTGCCCTGTTCTGGGTAGCAAGTTGCAATGGTCTCCAAGGATAGACTGCTGAGTTTAAATAAACCCTGCCGCCTAGTGCTGTATTGGCCTGATTCCTTGGTGCCTCAGTTACCCCTTTGTAAAGCGGGAATTGTACTACCAATCTCCAAGGCTGTTGCCTGAAATATGGAAAGCTCTGAGTGCCTGACATATGGTAAGTACTTGTTATCATTTTTAATTATTATGAATGGCCGTCATTTGAATTTTTAACATTTAGCTAGATCATTAAAGACGCTATGTTTCATTGTCATTGTTGCTTCAGTGCTAGGGATTGAACCCAGGGGCTTCACACTGAGCTACATCCCCAGCCTCTTAAATTTTTTAAATTTTGAGACAGTGTCTCACTGAGTCACTGGGTTATCCAGGCTGGACTTAACTGGTCTTCAGCAGATGCGGAATTCAGCGTTGGGCCTGTTTATGGTTTTATCTTTGTAACTTAATTGGAGCTGGCCTGGGTCCCTGTAGACTGTCCTGAGGACCAGGCATGAGCAATACATCTATAAATTTTTACCTTGTCTCTCCCTGGAACCAGGATTTTCCCACTGGCAAGATTCTGCTTTCTCTAAGCAAGTCAGTTGTGTTGGTTTTGGAGGTGTTGTCAGTATGCGTTTCCCCCAGTTTTGAGTTTTATTTTGCGCATGAGCGCCTACTTTGGCAGAGATAGGGAGAATGTTTAGTTCTCTAGCCTGATCTCGTCAGATGGTCCTGTGTTCCGGGATGGCTCTGTATCCTTCTTACCTTTGGTTTCTTCCTTCCTGGGTCCCAATCCAAGCTCATCTCCAAGTTTAGTTTCTCTTCCCTGGCCTCACTTTATCAGTTTTTTGGGGGACTATGGGATGTTTGTATTTGCAGTCAAGGGCAAAAGAGCAGATGGTTGCTCCCCGCTCCCTGAAGGCAGGGGCTTTGGGGTTTTCCAGGAAATGACTGGTACTCGGAATGACAGCTGGCCAGTTGGAAGAGGAAAGTCTCATCTAGGCAGGACCCAATCTAGTCTCCTTGACTGTCAGGCCTTATCTCAGTGTCCTTTCTCCTGTGGAAATTGGTTCACAGCCCTTGCACTGGGCCTCAGTCCCTCCATGTTTGATGCCTGTCTCTTCCCTCCCCTGTATGCGGCTTCTTCCCTTCTTCCCCACCAAAATGCAACTGAGAGGTTGAGGCACACTGTCCCCCAGGGCCTTGTCCAAATCATGGGACCTGGGGGACCCAGCATTGCCAGACCACGTAGCCCCAGGGCTGGGGTCCTGATCTGATTCCTGCAGAATTAATAGCTCCTCTTGACCTACAAGGCTAGGATCCCCAGAAACTGTGGTGCTGCAGGTTGGTGGAAGGACAGCAGGAGGGCAGAGTGAGCCCAGGTCTCTTCCCACATGTGTCCTAGAAGATGCTCCAAAGGAGGAAAAGAATCCTTGCATTTGTGTGTCTGCTTATGCTTAGCAGAACTTATCCTGCTGGATGTCCAGGGCAGAAGATCACTCTCTGTTGGCTGCATAGCAGGGGACGGGAGCGCATGGCATTTTGTTTCTGAGCAGTCAGGGACAGGCCAGAGGAAGAACCAGTAGTGGGCATCATCGCCAACTCCTGCTCCCAGGTGTCCCGTGCCCCATCCCTGCCTCTCCCTTGTTGCAGTGAGCAGTGGTCTCCAAGTGCACCCATCTGTCAGAGCAGCTGTAGGAAGATAAAAAGCATGGGGAAGGATGCCTTTGAAAGAGGCCAGAGCCAAGGACCTTTACACTGAGCTCTGTTCTGAGACTCTTTTCTGTTTTTTTAATTAGAGACAAGGTCTCACTAAGTTGCTCAGGCTGGACCTGAGTTGGTGATCCTCCTGTTTCAGCCTCCCAGAATGCTGGGATTACCATGCCTGCTCATTCCCAGTGCACCCCCCCCCCATTTTTTGAGATAGGGCTTGCTAAATTGCCCATGTTGGCCTCAAAGTTAGGATCCTTCTGCCTCAAAACTCTCAGAGCGGTGGCATTACAGGCTTGTGCTGCTACGTTTGGCTCATTCCCAGCCCTTTTGTTTTGTTTATTTTGAGACAGGGTTTGCTAAATTGCTGGCCTGAACTTGAGATCCTCCTGCCTCAGCCTGGTGTGCGCCACCGCCCCAGGCTCTGTTATGTCATTTCTTGACTGGTTCACACCTGGTTTCCTGGTGACTGCTTGTCTCTAAGTGTAGGGGGATTCTTTTCTAGTGCCTAAACCACCCACAACAGGCTGTGAATTCTGGGTAGTAAGTGTCTTAAATTTCAGCCCCTGTAAATATTTGCTGGAAGAGACCCCAGCCCATCCACTTCCCCACAAGTTACCAAAGCTCCGGCTGTCTCTGGGCCAGCGTCTGTTCACAGTTGCTGTTACGCAGATGGAGGGAGCCTGTGTGGTTAACATGGCGCCTGCAGTTGTCAGTGACTCCAGGCAGCAGGCAGACCTGTTCCCAAGGGTGCTGTGCCAGAAGCAAACTGCTGCCCCTCCCAGCCCCAATCGGAGTCCCAGTTGCCAGCTGTTTCTGGTGTCTTTCCATTGCAGACAGCTCCCGCCTTAAAACTCTCCTGAAGCCAACCTCAGCTACCTCCACCGCCCGGATCGGATCTGCCCCCTGTGAGTTGCTGCAGCTTGGAGTCCATGGTCCTCAAAGGGGTCCTAATTTTCCAAGTTGTAGGTTAATGGGGAAGAATGACTCTCTGTGGAGGGCTTTTTGTTTTATGAGTGTGTGCACTTTTACTGGGGATAAGCCAAGTAGTTCTTTCTTTTCCAATTACACAGAACACTGTTTTGCAAAAGTCTGCCCTAACTAGAGGGCACTGGTGCAGGGTTCACTGGCTGACGTGCTCTACCAGGTGTTCAAACCAGTATTGTATCTTTGCTTCTTACCTTCGAAATCATCGATTGTGAACTCACTTTCTGTACGCTCAAAATGAGGCACAGTCTGGATCTTGGCTTCACTCCATCTCTACATTATTTATGCCAACTGCCAAGCTGGCATTGCTGTCCTCTGTATCAACAAAGGCAAGGCGTTTGGAACCTCACTGAGCGTGGTGTGCTGGTGAGCCCAGCACCAGAGGAACTGCACGGAGGTTTGTGTTGTTGAGGATGCACCAGTGGCTGCTTCTCTACCCACCTTCCTCTCCCAAGATTTGTTGTGATTGTCACAGGTGCGCTGCGACAGTTAGCTGTCTGTCCACGCCACAGGCTTCTTCCGTTAGCACATTTGTGCCACAGTTGCTCTGCTGGGGATGTTAAAGGTTGTCGTCTGAGTGTCTCTGTCCCTCAACACAGCACTGTGAAGTTGTCTGGCCCAGGAAAGAGCCCCTGGCCATGGAAGGGGACTTGGGTGTTCCCTGTACTCTGAGTTCTAAGCCTGGGCAGCCTTTCTGAAGTTCCTTGTCTACCGGGAGTAATGATCACTTTTGCTCTCTTTCGACCCCAAAGGGCACCAGGTCCCTGCAGTCTTGTGCATGGGGTCTCTCAGGATCGTGAGTCTGAGGATCCAAGCACATTCAGAGGCTCTTCTGTCAGACCTCTCAGGCTGCTGGTGCCTGGGATGGTGGGGGAGGATCCTCCTGCCTCAGCCTCTGAGAAGACTTTGCTTTAGCAGAAGATGCATAGATTGTGCATGTGACCCAGCCTCCTACATGCCCAGTTTCCTCACTATCATCCCACTTTCCAGCCTGGTACTTCTGTAACCTAGATGCACCATTGCTACCCAGAAGCCACGACTTTTGTTAGGGTGCACACAGGGGCTGGATATTCTGCGCATTTGGACAAATATATGGTGTATCCACCACTGCAGTCACACACCGAGTAGTTTCACCTCCTACATCTGCCTTGCCTGTCCACCTGTCCCTCTTCTAACTCTTGGGAACTACTAAACTTTTTTTTTCAGTACTGAGGGTTGAGCCAGGCAGCACCAAACTATATCCCTAGCCATTTAAATTTTTTTTTTTTTATTTGAGGCAGGGTCTTTTTCAGTTGCCCAGGCTGGCCTTGAACTTGCAGCCCCCTGCCTCAGCCTCCCTTATAGCTAGGATTGCAGATGCTCTACACCACACCCAGCACCACACCCAGACCACTGTTTTTTTTTTTTTTCCACTGTCTCCATCGTATTATCTTTCTCTAGAACGTCTCATGAAGGCTGAGTACCCTTTATCTGAAATGCTTAGGACCAGAGTATTTTGGGGTTTTTTACATTTAAAAAATTTTTTTAAATTTTTCGTCTTTTTGAGACAGGGTCTCACTATGCAGTTGAGGCTGCCCTTGAGCTCACCTAGTAATCCAGGCTGGCCTTGAACTCGAAGCCATCCTACCTCAGCCTCCTGAGTGCTAGGATTACAGGCGTGCACCACCACGCCCAGCTCTCAGACCAGAGTATTTGGGATTTCAGATTTTTTTGGAATTTTGGAATATTTGTATATACATAAGATATCTTGGAGACAGGGCCCACATCTAACACAAAAAGTATTTCTACTGGGCTTCTTAGCAATATGCACTTAACTTTCTTCTGCGTTCTGGGTGACAGATATTCCATTGTCTGGATGCAACAGAGCTTATTTACCCATTCACCTGTTGAAGGACAGACATTGTGGAGCCTTCCAAGTTTTGGCAATTAGCAGTAAGTCTGCAGTAAATATCCAAGTGCAGATTTCTGTTTGGTGGATTTTTTTAAGAGTCATTTTAATTTGACGGAAAAATGAGCAGAAAGTATGAAGAACTGCACACACACACACACATGTGCGCGCACAAATGCGTACTGCCAGCCACATTCTATCATTTTTGGTGGTGAATTATGTTCAAGTGTACATTTCAGTGACACTCAGGGTTTCACAGCGTTGTGGGACTGTCACTGTGACCACTGGCACCACTACCCATCCCCTTGTTGCTTCCTCCTCACAGGTGGAGCCTAAGCCCCTCCCTGCTGTGGTCCCTTCCTGACTGCTTTAGGGGGCAGCTCCCTGCTGTCTGTGCCAGGCCCTGTCCTGCCATCCTCCCTCCTAACAGGACCCTCTATCCTGGTGGCCTGGCCCCTTCCTCTCTGTACTCCCACCCAGAACAAGTGCATCTGTCTTCTTGGGGACCTGACTCTCCCCTGCAGAGCTCCCCACGGGGCGGCTAGCTTCTCTTATCCATGCAGTGGGAGGGCCTGATGCCCAGCCACTTTCCTCCTGGATGCCCCTGCCTTTCTGTCCTGTGTACCCCCAGTGGCTTCCAGTACACTGGAATGAGTAAGAGGTGGGTGCAGAGGGCTCCCATGGGGTCCTGCAGCTTGGTGCCAAATGTTGGGTTTGTGTGAAGTGGGCTTTGGCTGTGTTTGGGACAGGACCCTGTGCCCCTTAGGGAGGTTGGGCTGTGTGAAAGTTAGGCCTCCGCAATACCCACTCTCCCTGATGAGCCAGCTGCCCTCCTCTCCCTGTCTCCAGCATCCCCTTCTTCATCCCCTTCCAAAGCTGCAGCCCTCAGGAGCCCTGCCCTGCAGGGCTCAGCATTAGGGGCTACCTGACTTGAACTTGCTTCCCAAGAGGTCTTAGCCAGGTGGCTCTGGGGTCCTCATGGAGAGCTGGGTGCTGCTCTCTCTGTACCCTGTGACACTGTGGGCTAACCTTCACCTGCCCCTGGTTCTTAGGGACAGACTGAGGCACAGAGACATGTCTGGGCGATGAAACCAGCAGGATTTGGGGCATGTGCTGCCATCCCAGACCAGGAGCTGGGCTATGAGGCTGTGCTGCGTGGGTGCCCTCATGCCACCCTCTTGGAATGTCAGCTGCTGCTTGGGGTCCCAAGTTTACTGACTTAAGACACGTGAGCATTGGGCTGGGGAGGTTTCTGCATTCTGGAGCCACCTCCCAGTCTAGTCCTCCTGTAGTCAGTGTCCAGGGCCTGGAGGGGAGAAGACACCCCAACTTGGGATGTGTCCTTGTTTGTGCAGAAGGGTCCATGGACAGCCAGCTGCAGGGGAGAACAGAGACAAGGCTGATAACAGCTGGGAGGGTGTGAGATATGTGGTGTGCATGCGCATGAGTGTGTGGCACCGTGCATAGTATGTAGTGTGCTTGGATGGTGTGTGGGTGTATGGTGTGTGCATGTTTGTGTGGTATATGGTGTGACATCTGTGGAGCGTGGTGTGCGTGGCAAGTGCATGTGTGTGGTGTGCATGAGGCATGTGAATGTGCATACAGTGTGTGTGCATGTGTGTTTGTGTGCGGTATGGTACACTGCACAGGCAGCTGAAGGTGGAGTTGGGGACCTTGGATGCCCCTAGAAAGCTCTGCCATCAGTCTGGCTTGGGCTGCCTGGTGTGGGGTACCACACTCTGATGGGTGGCTGTGCCCATGAGGTCCACAACTAGTAGCAGTTGTTCTGGGGTCTTTCCTTGCTTTCTTCTGACCTTGCATGGGGTGGGGAACTCAGCTTAGGACCCTGAGACACTGTCACTCTCTTCAGGGCACTGCACATGTGACGCAGGAACACAATTCCTGCAGCTGTCCTCCCCGGAGGTGGTGGCAGGGTGGTAGCCACCACACAAGGAAGCCATGCTGGGTCCCAGCCTGGACCAAGGAGGGCCCACATGGGCCTTGTTCCAGGTGGCACCTGGCACATCTCACACAGCCCCATGTCTCACACAGGATAGGTTTGAGGGCACAGTTGCTGCAGGGACTGGGCCGTCTGCATTTGAGAACTTGCTAGAGGCCTCTCAGCCTCGGGACGCTCTGGTGTGTGACCCAAACTGCCTGCCACGGGGCGAGGCACCAACACCATGTCACTACAAGGAGCCTGAAGACCATGCACCCTTCGGGCTGCCAGCTCAGGGAGGTGGAAGGACAAGTCCCTTGAGCTCCTGCAATGTGGTTTCTCTGTGGTGTCCCCGTGGGGTAAGGGCAACGGGCTGGGAGGGAGTCAGCTCTCCCACAATGCCTTGCTTGAGCTGTACCTGTTGTGAGTCATTCTTGTTGGAGTACACTGCTAGGGTGAGGACCATGGATCGTATGTGCGAGTACACGCACGTGTGTCCAGTGTGCAGTGAGGGAGAGACTGAGAGGGCAGGCCAAGTCATACTGGTCTCTGGGCTACAACTAAGGGCTCACACTTTTCTGTTTTTATACTGGGGCTTGAACTCAGGCCTGCACACTGAGCTACAGTCCTAGCCCTTTTTTAAATTTTGAGACAAGGTCTCACTCAGTTGCTCAGTTGCCCCAGCTGGGTTTAAACTTGCAATCCTCCTGCCTCAGCCTCCCAAAGTGTTAGGATTATAGGCATGTGTCATCCTGCCAAGGGTTCTTTTAAAAATTTTTCATAAAATGTTTACATTACAACAACCTCAGCTTTGTTAAGCTGTAATCAGCTTCCCTGTTTTTTTTTTATCAAGTAGATAACCAAATAAGCACTAAAAGTAGAAAACAGCAATAAAAACAACATAAATACTCACCTATTTGAACTGGTTGATATTTTAGTTGACATTCAAGACCTTTTCAGGTAAATGCACACTTTGACTTGGGCTTTGTGAAATATCAAAGGTACTTCATTGGAAATTAAAACTATAAGAAAAGTAGAAGAAAGTATAAACCAGTGTTTAATGGATCTCTGTCTTGGGACGGCCTCTCCAAAGTAAGAAATAATAAAAGAAATCATTGAAGAAAAAAGACTTTCCCTTGCAGAACAATTTAAAACTTCTGTTCTTCGAAATGGATAATGCAATTAAAAGAAAAACAATAAATTTTTAAAAAGACGTAACTGTGCCAAAGGGTTGTGATCTTTCCTATATGAGAGCTCTCCCATAGAAATAAGCCCTCCAACATCCCCCCAGAGACATTAGCAGTGCTCACCAGTAGACAGTCCACAGTTGGAAAAAAAGATGACTAACTGATAATGAGATAATCTGCTCAACTGAGCATCAGATCACCCTTTTCCAGTTGCCTAGCTGTCCGAGTTAAGTCCCTGGTAACTCCGGTACCTGTGGGGAAATCTACTGAGCTTCTGTTTATTCTCCTGGGGAAGTAGTCAGGAATCTCTGAAAGTATTCTTTGGGTATAAAGAGGCTGCAGGTCATGATTTATGTGTAAAGATGTACAGTTAACAATTGAGCACTCTTCTGGATACTGAAGGCCCCCAAATGTTGGTTCATGAATGCTGTGTCCCCATCTTGCATTCTGGTATTGTGACAGAGAGCGGGCAGTTAGAAGGCTCAACTTTGATAGTAAGTGGGGCTGCTGGGCCCCTTAAATGATAGACATCTATTCTCTCACTTCTGGAAACCAGAAGGCCAAGGTCAAGGTGGTAGCAGGGCTGGTTTCTTCTGAGGCTGGGAGGAGAGAGGCCTTCCCAGACCTCCCTCCTTGGCTGGTGGGTGGCTGTCTTCATAGTCACAGGGCCTTCTCCTTGTGCAGAAGTATTGGTCTCCAAATGTCCTCCTTTTATAAGGGTTCCAGGCATACTGGATTAGGCCTCATCACAATCTCATTTTAACTTGATTACTTCTTCAAATAAAGTCACATTCTGGAGATGAAAATTTCAACACATGAATTTTAAGAAACACGCCCAAGCCATGAACACTGTGAGGAAACGTATTTACCGATAACTGAAAGTGAGCTGTGTTGTAATCGCACTGGCTGGATTTTTAATTCATTCATTCATTTTTAGATAGGATACAACGTAGTAGAAAATATACACACATTTTTGCATCATGTGGTTTAAGGGATACTTGGAGTTTGAGGCCAGAGGTTGGGAAGCAGGATTAACTTAGATGAAAGAGGCTCACAAAAGAGCAAACAGATTGTACAAATAAGTAAGAATTATCAAAGAGAGCAAATAATTCTGTCTAATGTTTAACAGACTCTCCCTGTCTATCTGTCTAAAACCAAAGAGGCTGTGGGGAGGCCCTTGTTCACCCAGGTTTCCGGGTCAAGGAGGAGCCAAAACACTGCACCAGGAGACAGGGGCCTCTGTTCCGGGATTTTCTGCTTCTGAGTGACTGGGTGCTGGGAACCTGTTTTCTCTTTTGTGAAACTGCACTTCTAGGACACACATCCCGGGGCTACAGTAAAGCTTCGCATCTGATAGGAAATGGGGTGTTTTGGAATCCTTCCCCCAAATTCCAGCACATTCTTTTCATGACCCTCAGTGGTGGTAATACATCTTCACTTGGAGATAGCTTTGGGGTTTGAAAGCAGCTGAGAGTTGTTGGCAGTGGAGTCTGGCAATTCACTAAGTTGTGGCCACTTCAGCCTTCAAACCAACAGTCTGGTCCTACCTGTGCCTTGGTCTTCACAGAGGCCACAGCTAGGGCCACATCAGCTACTGAGTGGGAAAATGGTCACTGGCAGGGTTGCTGGTAAGTGACACCAGATTTTGAAGACTTTAAGAAGGTGAAATATATCACTAGTCATTATTTCATATTGCATATGCACTAAAAGGACAATATTTTGAATATACTGTATTTAAACTCCATATTATTAAAATTAATTTTACTTGTTTCTCTTTCCTTTTTAAATAATGGCTGCTAGAAAAATTTAAATTCTATATGTGGCTCACATTGCATTTTTAATGGGGATGGTCCATCTCAGGAAAAGGGTTTTGTTCTCTTATGGCTTATTCACTGACCTTATAATTCCTCAAGAGTTCTTGAATTCTGAAGAATTGTGGACAACAAAGTTAGAATAAGGATGTAGCTTTTTCAGATAATTAATGGGAAATATAACATTTTCCGATGTGTAGGTTGCAGTGTGATTGTTTTTAACGAGGTTCACAACTTGTTTGTCATGTCACAGCATGTGATGAGGTGTTTAGACAACAGGGGCCATAGTGATTATGATGAGAAAAGGCCACTCTCTCGATCAGGAGCGGACACAAGCTTCTCAGGGAGGCTGGCCAGGATGTGAAAATTACAGGGACTCCAAGCTCTAAAATTTCAGTGTCTCATCATTGCTCCCGTTCGTACCTTGTCTAGGATCCTCAATCCCAAGGGTTGCGTGGTCGCAGGAGCCATCCAGCCTGGCTAGCTGAAAGTGTTTGCTACTGGTCCATTGCAGAGTAAGTCTGCCAACCCCTGAGCCAAGGGGCAAAGTCGATTCTGCAGCCCACACTGGGGAGAGGCCCAAGGGAGGCTACATTGTGGGGGGAAGTGGATGAGGGCCCTGGAGGCGAGGTCTTGGTTCACCAACATAGTTCATTCCATGATTCTGGAAAAGATGGCTGGGGTCATGTTTGTCACCCAGTGGAGAGTTTGCAAAGAAAAATGAAAATTTGCCAAATGCTTCTTCTGTTCATGAACCAAGGTACCACTGTATTTGTAAAGATGACACTGATGACAGGGACCTCGGCAATGGAGGAGACTAGAACAGAGAACCTGCTGGTGGACAGGTGCTGGGATGGGACAGGCAGCTCCTGAGCTGCCAGGACGTTGCTGATGTGCTGTGTTTGCGGAGAGTTGGTAGCCGTGGAGGCAACTGGAAATACACAGAGGGGCTAGGAGAGTGGGGGTCAGAGGAGGGGCACCCAGAGAGACAGGCGGGACTGAAGATCAAGCAATGAGTCACCTGGTCCTGGGACAGTGGGCTTACCCCCTGAGACCTCCTCCCTGCCTCCCGCAGGGTAGGAGCCAGTCCTGCTGAGCCAGCTGCCTGCCTGTCTCCACCCCAGAGCCTGTCTAAGTGCTGGAAGTAAAAAGACCTGATCTAGGGAACACCTTTCATCAGCAGTGGGTCTTTGGAGAAGTGTTGAAAATGGAGACAGTTCAAAGTACAACGTAACATGCCCCCAGACACTTCCCACCAGCCAGTGACATCTCAAGGTCACTTTGTTGTGGTAATATACATGTGCACTGTGCCATTTTACCATCATGCCATCATCACTGCCATCTCCGGGACCTTTCACCTTCCTCAAACCCAAACTCCATACCTATTAAACTTAAGCCCTGTGTCTCCCAGCCCAGACCCTGGCAACCACCTCTACGCTATCTCTGACTCTGACTGTTTCAGGGGCTTCCTATGAGCATAGTCATGCAATACTGTATTTGTCCTTTGTGTCTGGCTTGTACTTTTGTGCTACATTTCCATCAACTATGAGTGCTGATCTCCCGGTGGTTCCACAAGAGTCTGTTGCCTCGTGGTGGTGTATCTGGCTTTGTCAGTGTCAGGACTCTCTTGGCATTTGCACAGTGATGGAATTACCTAGAGACAATTTTCTCAGAATGGATTCCTGCTGTTAGACAACACGTGATTGTATCACCTAGGCATCATCCTCAGGGTCCGTTGATATTGCACCATATGTGTCTTACTTTCTTGTTGCTGAGACAAAGTACCTGATGCCTATAGGTTAAAAGAGGAGAGGGTTTTTTGGCTCACAGTTTGTGGAGGTTTCAGTCTGTAGTCAGCCAGCTTCAAGGCAGGGCAGCATGGCAGAGGAGACACGGTCCATGGAAGGGCAGGCAGGACCCAGTGGGTTTCCTCCTTTCCCTTTTCTCTCCATTCAGGATACAAGCCTATTGGTTGGTGCCACCTTATACCCACGTTGGGTCTTCCCTCTTCGGTAAATCTATTATCCATATTCAGAACTTTGCTAAACCAGCCAGGATTAACCCAATAACATGTGCCCATAATCCAGTGTCATACACCAATGATCCAGTGTCACATACTTGTGATCCGGTCATTCTCAAAAGCCCTACAGATGAGTACATGAAACTTTGGGGGTACATCTAGATGTAAGCCATAACACTATGTCAGAATGTCCTTGTTTAAGGCTGAGTGATAATCCATATATCACATTTGGTTTCTTCACTCACAGTCCATAATGTTATTTTGGCTTTAAGACTTTTTCTTTCACCAAGATGAAGTAAAAGTCCCTTTGTGGTGTGGTCCTGCACTGGCCACTTCCCTGCATGCTGTTATTGAGATGATCTTCACCTGCCCAGCATACGCCTCTATTCACAACCAAGATGCAGTACAGCTGCATACCTGTCTTTTCATATGCACAGATGGCCTCATGCCTTGGGCATTCCATGGCTTGGTTTGGTGTGTTTGTGAGCACCATCGTGATTAGTTCTCAGAGCTGTTGCCCAGACCTATGCTGTTTGTGACTTCTGTAGGTGCTGCTGAACATCCTCTTAGTTGGCTCCTTATAGAGAGGGATAGAGTTTCTACTCAAGACTCTTCCAAATTACTTTATATGTGCACCGTGGTACACATGCTCCACGATTGATGATGGATCACATACTGATAAATCCTTTGTAAGCGGAACATAACACAAGTTTCCAGGCATGGTGGTGCACACCTATAATCCCAGCTCTTGGGAGGCTGAGGCAGGAGGATCATTGTGAGTTCACGGACAGTGTGGGCTACATCATGAGTTCAAGGCTAGCCTGAACTACATAATGAGATCTTGTCTCAAAAAAAAAAAGAAAAAAATTTTATTAAAAAATATAGTAAATTAGGAATGCATTTAGTCTACCTTACCTACCCAACATCAGCTACCACTGCCCAGCATCTTGAGGGAGTGTCCTGCCAGAGATTGCTAGATTGGGAAAAGACCGAAATCTAAAACCTGAACACATAATGCTCTTACAGTTCTGTAAAGTCAGCCACTGTAGGTTAAATGTGTGTGTGTATATGTGTGTATGTGTGTTTCCTGGGTTGCTGAACCCCAGGATGCTGCCAAAGCAGAAACTTCCTGACCTAGCACATGGCCTTGTTGCATTTTCTCTTCTTTTTCTTCACGTGCCGATCTCAGCGAACTGAACTGATTTCAACACCCACTATTGGGAGGACTGCAACCTGCACTTTGAAAAACCACCCCAGGGCATTTTCTGTAAGTCTCAAGGGGACCAGATCTATGAGATCCAATCACTACCCACCGTCGCCACCACCTTGCAGCACAGCAAAGTTTGTGCAAGTGCCTTTTCCCCTGCACTTTCTTGAACCATCAGATCTTCAGATTTAACATAGCCTTTTGCCAGGCTGTGGGGTGTTGTGTTTTTGTTTGAAAGTGAGACTCTGTCCATGTTTATTAGCTCCCTGGTTTTCTTTCTATGTGGCTTGCCCATTCTCTCTATTAAGGTTTTGGCTCTTTTTTACAATGACTTTGTAGGAGTTCTTTGTATAGTCTCCATACTGATCCTCTTTCTTATATAATGTATTTTGGGTACTGATCCTCTTGTTTCTGGTTTCTTTTTTTTTTTTTTAATGAGTTGTATGGTCCTTCAAATATTTGTGGCACCATAGGCGTCAGGGTGTCAGGGAAGACTTGGGGTGGGGAGGAGGAGGCTGGGAAGGGTGAGGAGGAGGCTGGGAAGGAAGACCTCATTGCTGCTGACCCTAATGAGAACCAGGAAGAGAAGTCTTGCAGGGCTGATGAGATTGCTACTTGGGAACAGGGTCCCTCTGGCCTACTGGTTCTCAGAGGAGGCAACTTTGTTCCCAGAGGATGTTTGGTACTGTTTGGAGACTTTTTCAGTTATCATAGCAGGAGGGGTTTTCCAGTGCCATACGGTGGACCGAGCCCAGGGATGCCTCTCAGCATCCTGTAGCACGCAGGACGGCCTGGAGAGAAGAGCAACCAGCTGAGGTAGAGCCGCCTGCCCCACTCAGCACTGCGCTGGTAGGGCTTGAGGGCTTGCTATGTGGTTAACCAGCACCCCTGGGGTGTCTGCTGCTATGAGGCAGGGCACAGCCCTGGGAGCACTTGGTGCATGTTCACAACCTTGTCCACCAATGGATCTCCTCTCTCTCCGTCCCCCAGGCAGGTCGTGACAAGCCCCGCCTGGGCTGAAGAGTGCGGAGGATGGAAACACACACCCAGCAATGTCTCTGGGCCGCCTCCTTCGCCGAGCCTCCTCCAAAGCCTCAGATCTCCTGACCCTCACCCCCGGCAGCAGTGGTGGGCTCCCCTGTGTCCTGGACGGAGAGATCATCTATTCCAAGAACAATGTCTGTGTGCACCCACCTGAGGGGCTGCAGGGCCTGGGGGAGCATCACCCAGGTGAGCCAAGGCAGAGAGCTCCAGAGTACAGGCCTGAGGAGAGGAGACCCTGAGCTAGTGGGCTGAGGAGGGGTGCCCCTGAGGGTATTGCACAAGAAAGAGGACACCCCAAGATCAAAGGCCCAGGGACAGGAGGCTGGTCGGCAGGAATTCCCAGGAAACCACAGGTACTGCTCTTCTTCCATCCAAATGTAGGAATCGGGGACCAGAATTCTCCACAAGCTTTGCATGGTGGCGGTGACTGGAGGAACTTCCCAGACTCTCCTTGCAGTGAGATTCTGTCACCTGCAGCCATTCCGGGACACTGTCATGGTCCCTGAGGAGGCACACTTTCTCCTGTGCCTTTGTCAACTCCAGCAGAGTGACAGAGAAGGACGCCATCTTTTGTTTTTCATTTGACAGGGCCAGGCTGTGCTCTGAGCTAGGCACTAAAAGGCAGGACCCATAGTACATAAAAAAGAAGACAGGGTATGTTTCTTTTTCCAGGATGAGTAGCTGGCCCCACAGAGTAGGGTCTGGGTGCTAGGTCAGTTCACTGGTGTCCAGCAGTACTCTTGATAGGTGAGGACACAGGTGCTCAGAAAGGCCGAGCAACTCTGGGATACACAGCGTCCATCCCTCTTCCCCTGTGGCCTGCAGCTGCCCTGTGAGCTGGAGACCGGGGTCCTGGGCCCCTGGAGGGGGCTATTGCGCCTTTTGACCTTGTGTGGTCCCAGCCCATGGAGAAACAAAGGGCAGGCATTCTGGGCTCTGAGTTTGGGCCGTCATTCTGGGCATAAAACAGAATAGCAGCACCCAGGGAGTTCCGTGGGGCATTCACACTGTGGTGTGATGGATGATCAGGGGCAGCATGGCTGGAGGTCTCAGGCTCTGGTCTCCCTCCCAAGAGCCCCGTGCGGGATACCAGCCTCTCCTTTGGGACTGTTCTGTGCACTGGCTGACATCTGCATGTGTTCTGTCCTCTCTGGGGAGCCAGAGTGGTGCCAAGGGGATGCTGGCTGGAGCTGGAGTCCCAGGAGATGCAGTCAGGGGTTGCAGGCTCCTGCAGATGGGGGCTCAGCATGAGGGTCAGGAGGCCTGGGACTGAGTGCCATAGCCCAGGGATTGAGATACCTCAAAGCACTTGGGGGAGCATCAGGAAATGCCAGAACAAAGCGCTTTCCCCCTAAAACCAAGTGCTCAGCCCCTTGCTGCTGGTGTAGAGAACTTGTTCCTCTCCAGCCCAGTCAGTCATGGGTGGGTGTGTGCAGGCGCTCACAGCTGCCTCTGAAATTGGCCCCTTCGTCCAAAACACTGCACTTCCAAAAGGAAAGACCAGGGTGCCGGGGCTGCCTGGAAAGGCCTGCACACCACCCTTCTTGAATCCATTCTTATAAAGTCAAGTCTCCAGCCCGATGCATCTCTCCTTGTGGGATGCTGGTTTCTGGAGGTTTCTGGGCTTCCCTACTGGCCTGGGCTCTCGCAGACACGAAGGCCATGTGCCAAGCAGACCAGGGCAGCAGGCAGGTGAGAGTAGATGGCCTGGGGTCCTGGACCTGGGGAGTGCTTCCTTGGGGAGAAGCACAGGGAGGTGCTGCTCAGGCTCCTGCCCCCAGAGTGGTACTTGGAAAATGACCACGGTGAGGGTCTGTACCACACTCCACCTAGACCTATTTAGCTCAAGGCTACTCTGCATCTGGAGCCTGCTCAGTGTGAACTGCATTAAAGGTGGTCTCTGTGGGAACAGAACCTCGGGCAGCTCCACGATCTCTCTGACTCTGTCCTGCCACTCCCCGCAGGGTACCTGTGCTTATATATGGAGAAGGATGAAATGCTGGGCACCACCCTCATCCTGGCATGGGTCCCCAACTCCCGCATCCAGAGGCAGGACGAGGAGGCCCTGCGCTACATCACCCCTGAGAGCTCCCCTGTGCGCAAGGCGCCACACCCTCAGCGCCGCCGCCGTACTCTGAGTGCTGGTGTCCCCCACCAGGCCTCCCCTGTGGAGCCGAGGCCCGCCCTGACCTCCAAAGGTGAAGACATCCTGGTGGTGGCTCAGAACATCCATGATGCCGTACACATCAGCCCTTCACCTGAGGATGGAGAGAAGCTGGCCCAGCGCCCTGGAGTGGACAGTCCCCTCCTTGCCTCCCATGCTGTCCACAGTGACTCTGGGATCTTGTCTACAGTCAGTTCGCAGGATGGGACAGAGGCTCGGCCTGAGCCTGGGGAGGAGGAAGGCTCCCTGGAACTGTCCGCTGATGGTGTAAGCAGGGACAGCTCCTTCGACTCTGACTCAGATGCCTTCTCCTCGCCCTTCTGCCTGTCACCCATCAGTGCAGCCCTGGCAGAGGGCAGCAGCTCAGCGTTCCTGGAGAGCGAGGGCAGGTGAGTTCCCAGGTGGGGGCCGCACACTCACCTGGGCCATGGGAAGCAGCTGCACATGTCCCTGCAGTACTGACCAGCACAGCAGCTGCTCACGTACCCACCTAGTCCTACTGTTCCCGTACCCCACCCCGTGGTGTGGGCCAGGAGTTGGGGTGCCGTCACTTGCTGCCAGGCCCATGGTGCAGGAGGCACATCTGGCTCCGCATCTGTCTCTCCTCTCCGGCAGCTGCACCCCAGACTGAACCACCCCTGCCTAGTCTGCCTGGCTCCCAGGTCTGACTCTCCTGGGGAAGCCTGGAATGTCAGTTCTCCCTTTGGCAAGTGCCTGAGAGGCCCGGTGTCCCCGTGAGGCCTACAGCTGCAGCTTGAGGTCATTTTTGCCGCGATGCCTGGTCCCCAGCCAGGCCCCATGGGGAGTCCTGGCATCTGCCACTGTAGAGGTGGGGAGTTTGCAGCGTTCGTCCTGTGTGGTGACTATCATACACCATGGATGCTGCGGTGCCTGCGCTCCCTGACAGTGGACTTCACAGTGCAGGCTGTGCTTTGGGGGCAAGAGTTCCCCCACACCTTGCAGTGGCTTTCCTGAGCCTTGGAGTCCAAGGAGCCCACTGAGTGGGGACTGTGGTCACTACATCCACTGCCCAGCATCTTCAGGACCTCACAGGAGGTGGCATACACCAGGCTCCTGCAAGGGGTGGGTGCACCGACCCAGGGCCCCTGATGAGCGTGGCATGGCTGTCCTCACCCTTCCTAGGCTCGGTGTGCTTCTTTACTCATTCAATGTAGCAAAATTGGTGGTACTGGCAGACATTGGTTAATCATGTGTGCTCACAGGTCAGCCAGGTATTTGCAGGATACCCCTTGGGGCACCGGGCATCTCTGGTATGGATTTGTGTGGTGGGGAAAGGGTGGCTTGGAAGAGGTTAACAATTTGCTGGAGGTCACCACCCAGATTTGGACTTAGCTGGATCTCCACCAGCTAGGACTGGAGCACACATGTTCACTCTAGGCTGATAGAAGCCAGGCAGCAAAGGGCACGGCTGAGGGACACACATGCTTTCCTGGCTTCAGCAGGAAGGAATTTGAGATGGATTGTCTCCAATATTTGAGAGTACAGGTAAAAGAAGCAGTCAGCAATGGGGAGGAGTCAGGTTCCCTTGGAGGTTTGCTAAGGCCTGAGGGTCCCTCAGCCCTGCCATGTTCCTGACAAGAGACCCGGCTAGGGACAATCTTGCTGCCCCTCTCCTCCAGCCAGGCTCCACTAAAGCTCCTCCTGGTGGTGCCATGCTGGCAGTGCAGCGGTCCTTGCAGAGTCCAGACACTCCCAGGGCTCAGGCTGGGTGGTAGGTGCGGGTTCCCTGCTTATCCCTTTCCTCTCACCAGAGAGGTGCTAGCTGAGTCTGCTCTGGTCTTGGGGTTGAGGATGGGGTGGCAGAACTGGAGCAGAGCCTAGCTTCTCTGATTCTCTGCCCAGCAGCCCCGTCCATCAGTGACTCGGATCTGGGTGTTCGGGAACTGTGTGCTGATTGAGTCCTGGTACCCCTGGTTGGCATGAACCTGGGAAACTTCCTCCTCTTCCTGGGGTTACTGTTTTCCTGACGTAAGAAGGAGATAGTGATGTCCATTTTATGGGGTCATCATGAGAAGCAGTGTCCTCCATGGCGGTCACCACTCTGGTTGCACCTGGGCTCACCCCATGGGGTGCCCAGCCCTGCTGCCCAGCTATCTCCAGATGCTTCCAGAGTATCGATTCTTGCTCAGGGCTGACTCAGCCCCCAGGGGACACATGCAGCATCAGGAGATGGGTTTATCCCAGTGGACAGGGATGCTGTTGGCATCCTGGGTGGCGGCTGCGACTGCTGCCAGCAGCTCGGGTAGCTGCTAAACAGCCTCCTTCTCACTGCCCCAGCACTCAAGCCTTTTGCTCTGGGATCACCTAGGACCTGGTGCTCTCTCTGCCATGGGCTTTGGAGGGGTCCCCTTTGCCGGGGTTCCCCTCCCCTTTCCTAACCAGCCAGACTATGAGACTCAGCCCTGATGGAGCCCTTATGTCTGGATTTGTGGGAGCCTTTTCATCCCCCTAGACCAAGAAGGGAACTCTTTGTCTGCCCTACATGGTTTTCCTGTTGGATCCTTGCTCTGATGCCAGGCTACACACCTCGCTGCTGCCGTGGGTAAACTTCAACACCTGGCAGATCTGCTCTAAACCCTGGCTTCACCTGCCTGGCCATATGACCTCATGTGTCCAGCACCCAGGTGTCTCCTGATGTGAAATGTGGCCCAGAGTCCCTGGAGGGCAGTGGGTGTAAGGGTTGCATGCCAGGCTGGGCCGTGTGGTCTGCAGGCTGGCCTAGGAGC
The DNA here is from genome assembly GCA_004027595.1 of Dinomys branickii. Classification (NCBI taxonomy): domain Eukaryota; kingdom Metazoa; phylum Chordata; class Mammalia; order Rodentia; family Dinomyidae; genus Dinomys; species Dinomys branickii. The sequence goes on from PVLD010003435.1 coordinate 58,933, forward strand.
TGGGCAGTGGCCTTGTCCTCCTACCCCTGCTCACACAGAGGCACAGGAAACTTTGCTTTGTGGCTGCTGCTTACACTTTGGCCTCTCCACCTCAGGACCACACATGAGTCCACAGCCACTGTCCCTCACACCCGTATCAGTGCAGCGTGGATGCATTAGTCCATTTTCTGTTGCTCTAACACAAGACCTGAGGCTGAGAACTTACAAAGGAAACAGGAATTTTTTAGCTTACAATATTAAAAGCTAAAAGTCCAAGGTTGGATGGCCCATAGATTTGGCCTCTGATGAGCCTCCTGTGTCCCAGAGCAGAGGGCATCTTGGTGGGAGCTAAGCAGGAGGGGCCAATTGCACAGGGGCTGCGAGCTGGAGTGCAGGGAGGGGCCAGGTGTGGTTTTTTGTTTTTGCAGGTCTGTGGATTAAATCTAGGGCCTTTGCCTCTGGCTACATTCCCATTTTTAATTTTTCATTTTGAGACAACTATGATTGGGACAAAACAATCTTGTCTTCCCATCAGAAGTGACAGGTGTCAAGTGGTGACAAACTGCATGACAGGCTGCTGGATGCTTATTTTACAAAGCAGATGCTGTGAAGCCCTGGGTTCGATCCCCAGCACTAGAAACAAAAATGGCAGATGTAGCTTCAAAAGCGGCGGGCCCTGTAATCTGCATTTTCCCCACGGTTTGTCCTTGGTCCCCTGCAATCCCTATGGCACTCCTTTCTCCTGCCCCGCTCTTTGCCGCATGGGTGCGAGGTGGCGCTGGAAACCCTGAAAGGCTGATTGTTCTGGACCCCTAGGGCAGTTTTGAAGACTCCCTCTGCTCAGGCCTTACCTAGACCTACTGGGCCAGAGTTGTGGCATGGAGCAAGGACATCATCTGCTTTGAATGCCCCAAGGGTTTAGGGCCGTGTGGCGAACCTGTGGCACGTGTACCGCAGCGGGCACGCAGAGCACACTCTGCCGGCATGCAAGCCAAGTTGCCCTAGCATCGCCCCAGCAGCAATTAAAAAAAAAAGTGAGTTTTGGGTTGCAGTTTGGGTACTCAGTCTCTAAGTTTCGCCATCGCTGGTTTAGGGCCCCGCGGCAAACTTGAGAGGCAGCTCTGTGAAGCCCTAAAGCGAGAGGGGCTGTGTGGACTGAGCAGGGAGGGGCGTCAGGCTGAGATCCGCGAGGTTGGGCACTGGCAGCAGGCGTGGCTCTGAGGACCACTCCGACCCCCAGCGCTCCGGAGCCCAAGTTTCTAATTACCTGGACTCCACGGCCCACCCAGGGCAGCTGGACAGGGCAGGTAGGTCGGTTCGCGCGTGCCCTCTCGTGGTAGAACTGAAGAACTACAGGTACAGACAGGTGCTTGCCGGGGTGGATGGAAGAACAGCCCCAGGGACAGGAGCACCCCCAAGCTTTTTATTTGGCAGGTAGTTCCCAGAAGGGCCGAGTGGTTAAAAATGTGGTCGTGTGCCCTAGACTCACGTTCGTGGGTTACCTGTGGGGTACAGCCAGGCAGTGCCATCTGCCAAGCCCAGAACTCCTTCCCAACACCCCAGCCGCAGCCTACCAACGGCTTGGAAATCCACGACCGGAGGAGGGCTCAGGGCCTGCTTGGGGCGGCTGCTGAGAACTCGTTGCACGGACCCATCTCCTCCCTGGAGGCCCTTGCGATTCACCGGGGCCTGCCCTCTGAGTGTGCTCATCCCTCCCCCAGGGTCAGGGCTGGGATGCGGGGATCAGGGGGCGCCACAGCCTTCGTCTCTGTCCAGTGTAGAGAGTGTGGCACAGGGCCCCATGGGGCATGCAGGGACAAGCTGGGTGAGCTGGGTGAACAGCAGACACACAGCCTCTCCTCTCTAAGTACCTCTCCAGGTGCTTCTTCCGGAACTCATGGCAAGTAGGGACCCAAAGTACTGAAAGAAAAAAAACTGCACAAAGATGTGCATCATGGTGTTCTTTACAGCGGGCGAGAGGAGCAACACCTCCAGCAGGGGGTGGGCGGCAGGCTGACCAAGCCTCATCTCCCAGGCAGGGAGAGGCGGTTCTAGCCTTGGAGCCCTGGAGGGCAGGCTCCTGGGGTGCACGCGAGGGGCAGAAGGCACCATCTGCCTTCCTGGAGGTTCTGCAGCCTCCAAGGCTCAAACCTGGGCAGCACAGAGGGAAGAGTGTAGCTGCACGTGATCTGAGGTTAAGCGGGCCAGAGCTGTGGCGGAGTACGGTCCGGTGAGACCAGGAGGAGGCCTGACACCTGGGTGGGGCCACCCGTGTCCAGGCCTCTGCCCCCAACACAACAGCCATTTGCTTCCCATGGCTCATGCAACCCTGAAACGCTGCCAGTGCAGCTGAGCAGCTGACTGTCCAAGTTTCCATGGCAGTGATTCATATAAATTTTATCGGCACACATTGGACATTCAGATCAGGAGGAAGATACTCATTATGGTAGCAGAGTGCAATTAGGGGCTGAAGGCTGGCCTCAAACTTGTAGTGATCCTTCTGCCTCAGCCTCTCAAGTGCTGGAATTACAGGTGTGTACCACCATGCCTGGCAGGAGATTTTTCTTAATTTTAAGCATTTTATTCTGTGATTATATTAATATGAATCTTAGGATGAAAACCGAATTTTTCCTTTCTTTTTTCAACATTTGCACTTGCCCCCTTTTTAATTCTTTGAGACAAGATCTCACTAAGCTGCTAATTTGCCTAGGCTGGTCTTGAACTTTTGATCCTCCTGTCTCAGCCTCCTAGAGTGCTAGGATTCCAGGCATGTGCCATCATGCCTGGGAAGTTTTGAAAACTACTAGCCCTGCGTGCTCAGGGCTGGCTCAGCCTTGCCTGATATTGGGCATATTTGCTAGTGAAAAAGCCCTGAGAATCCCAGTCCCTAGGATCTGCACTGATGACCTGCCACCTCTGTCCCTAGCGACTGTCACTCGTGCCTCCCTGGGGAATGAGTGCTGTATCCTCTCTCGTGTGGATCCACTGGTTGCTTCCGGTACAGCTCTCCAGGCTCCTGCTGGCCCCAGGGGAGGATACTTCGGGGCTCTACAGGGACCTGGAGCCTTGCCTGCCACATGCAGCCCTTGCTGTGGTTCTGGGCTGTGTGTTTCTACTGGCTCACAGCCCAGCCCCACCCCATCTTCCTTCCTACCCTGTGTGCACTCTCCCAGGTCCTCCTGGAGGAGACCATGTGCCCCCTGCGCCTGCTGCCCAGGTCCTTGCCTGTGTGTGCACTGGCACAATCTCCCGCACCTTCCACACCTGGAGATTTCACTGTATGCCCAGCAGGTTTATGCTTTAACCTTGTGAGAAGGGCCTCTGTGCTGGCCAGGTGGGCTCACTGAGCTTCCCCGGGGCGGAGGGCGGGTCCTGGACCCATGAGCGTCTTTGTTGGAAGAGGCGCTCTGGGAGGATCCCAGCTTTGGGGAAGGTTCTGATCAGTGAGTGTGGTGGGCCAGGAACTAGTACCAGGCAGCATGGGTGTCTGGATGCTGCCGCAGAGAATCCTGCTAGAGCCCCAAGCCTGCTCTGGCGGTGTGGTGTGGCTCAGACATCCTCGGTCCCTTTCTGTCTCTGAAGGGGGTGCGGGGGCAGGGGGAGTAGATATTCTCTCTGCTGTGTGTGAGGGAAGAGATGGAACTGGCAGCGTGTGAGGGGTGGTCGAGCCTCTGCCCAGCCGTCCTTCCTCCCAGTGAAGAGGAGGGAGCACCGGGGATGCAGGGAGGGAAGGAGACTGGCCAAGCCCATCTGATGAGGTATGGAGTCGGGGCCAGGGCGGCTGCTCCAGCCACAGTGAGGACTAGGGAATGAGTGAATGGCATGGATGGGGGCTTCTCCCCGGGCCGCTCTGCCCCCAGAGGAGACCCAGAGACCTTGGCCATGTAGTGGCCAAAAGTCAGTAAGAGAAGGACCTGCATGGGATGCGTGTCCTGGCCTCCCAGGTCCAGGCACCACACCCTGAGCTCTGCAGTGGTCCAGCCCCTGTGCCCAGGGCTGCCTCTCCAGGGCCTAGCGGCAGCCTGTGTCGGAAACTGGCAGCCCCTGAGGATCTGTTGTTTGGGTTTGTTTGTGCTTTTGCCGCCGAGAGCTGAGATTTATTTCTTTAAAACATCCCGTTGCTCGACACCCCACAATCTGTTCTGAATGGCGTTAGACGAATCTCATCTTCTGTTTCTGCAGCACTTGGCAGGCTCTGCATGATGTCTCTCCCCGGCCTGGCCCTGCGGAGGTGGCCGTCCCCAGCTGCTCCCTGTGCCTGGCCACGGTCTTGCCCAGGTCTCAATGCAGGCCGGGAAGCCTGGCGGTTTCCCAAGCCTGGGCGGGCAGCCCTCTGTCGGTTCGCTGGCTGCTGGTGGCTCTGGACTCCTTAGCAGGGGCAGCAGCCATCGGCTCCTGGAACTCTGAGGGGCTGCTGGGGAATTGGGGATGGGTCTCCACTGTGCCAGCCCCCAGTGTGTGACTCTGGGCAGCTGTGGGGCTGACACGGTATGTCCCTGAGGGGAGGGGCTGGCAGGCTGGGTACGGCAGGGCTTGTAGAGGTATCGTGTTTTGTGGCTGGATGCCCCGTTGTGAAACTGAGCCCACCCAAAAACCCGCTATCCCACTTCCATGAAAGGGGGCCACTGTGTGTATGAAGGTGGGGAACTCATGTGCTGCCATGTGCAAGGACCACATACTGGGTGACTTAAACCCACAGAAATGTGTCCTCTCACAGCCTGGAGACCAGAAGCCCAAAATCAAGGTCTCAGGAGGGTCTTTTCTGCCTCTTCCAGGTGCTGGTAGCTGCAGGAGTCCCTTGGCTTTTGGCCCCATCCTCCAACCTCTGCTCCCCCGTCCTCACATGACCTCACCCTCACATCTCTCCTCTCCTCTTCCTTAAGGACACTTGTCATTGGGTCAGTGCAGTCTCATTGTAACTCCATTACACCCACAAAGGCCCTATTTCCGTAAAAGGTTGCAGCAAGAGGTTCTGAGGGGCTGCGGGCTTTGGGGGACATGAGTTGTTTGTCACATGCTGTTGGGACTCATGTAAGGCCAGTGCTGTCACCCCTTTTTAGAGACAGTAGAGGCAGAATTCAAGTCATTTGCACATAGTTGTGGCTCACTGAGATAGTGACTCTGAAGTTAAAAGCAAAAAACAAAACACTAAAATGAAGTCAGGCTCTGGTGAAGCTCGGCTGTCATCTGTCACTTGCTCTCTGGTCTGGTCGGGGTCCCCTGCAGTGGCTGGGGGTAGAAGTCTGATAGGAGTGCCGAAGCAGCATGTGCCCATTTTAGGAATTTGGAGGAAGGCATAGCAAAAATGTTTGTGATCCTTATTTCCTAGCGTTGCTGTTCCCATTTGGGTTCTTTTTTTGTTTCCTGGCTTGTTAAAGTTGGGAACTGTAACCATCCACCCCCAGGGTTGGTGATGGGCCAGATCACTGGGAGTATTTTTTTGCTTTACACACCAAATGGCCATTGCTGCCCCTTCTCAGATCCACCCCTGTATTGTGAAATCTGCCACCCAAAATATGGAAATAGGCTTGGCTATGGGCCATTAAAACTTTACCATGGATACTAAATTTGCATTTCATATAATTTTCAAGTGTATATGAAATATTCTTTTGATTTTTTTTAAACAGTTAAAAATGTTCAGTGCTATTCTTCACACAAAAACAGGCACACGAATGTTTATGTGTTTATAATAGTTTTATTCGTAAACGTCCCAAGTTGGAAGCAACCAAAATGCTGTTCAGCAGATGAGTGGATATAAAAACTGTGGTACATCCCTGCAAGGGAATATTGTTTATCCATAAAAATAAATGAGCCATCAAGCCAGGAAAGATGAGGAAACCTTCCATGCATATCGCTAAGTGAAAAAAGCCAGCCAAGAAAGGGTCCCTATGGTATGATTCCAGCTATGGAACATTCTGGAAAAGCCGAAACTATGGAGACAGGAGAAAGATCAGCAGCTGCCAGAGGCTCTGTGGAGAGAGGGTGAGTAGGCTGCACAGGGTGTCGTTGTGGAAATTACTCTAATGCTGTAACAGTACATGCCTGATAGGCACCATCCTAGCACTCTGGGAGGCTGAGGCAGGAGGATCACAAGTCCTAGCCCAGCCTGGGAACTTAGTGAGACCTTGTCTCAAAAGAAAAAAGGGCTGGGTATGAAGCTCAGTGTGAAGGCCCTGGGTTCAACCTCCAGTTCCACAAAACAAAACAAAAAACAGTAGAGGATACAACACCAAAAGGGAACCCTAGCATAGGCTATGCACTGTAGTTATTAGTAACAGTGTATCATCATTGCTGAGTCTGCTGTAGCAAATGGATCTCATGCATATAAGGTATTAATATTAGGGGACATGGGATATGTGCAAGGAGGATATGGGAAACCTTTCTGCTCCATATTCCTGTGAACTTAAAAGTGCTCTAAAAATTTGCTCTAAAAATTACGTGTGGTCTGTATGTGGGGGTAAAATCTATTGATTTTTCTAAAAAGGCTGGGGATGTGGCTCAGTAGTAAAGCGCTTGCCTACCAGCTGAGAAGCTCTAGTTCACCGACTGTACAAAGACAGCACCCAAGGCTTAGTACTCCACATAGTCTGGCCCCAGTCTAGACCGGTGCTGCCCAGTGGAAAAGTAACATGAGCCAATTCATGCTTGAAACTTTTCTATTAGAGCTAAATGTGGTGGCTCACACCTGTAATCCTGACACTCCAGGAGGCTGAGATGGGAGGATTTTCAATGTGGGCAATTTAGAGACTTAGGGAGACCTTGACACAAAATTAAAAAGGCTGAGGATGAGCTCACTGTAAAGCTGTGGGTTCAAGCTGTGCATGTACGCGCGCACACACACACACACACACACACACACACACACACAAACACACATACCCATTTTCTATTAGCTACAATTTTTAGAGGTGTTTATTTGGAAGTAACGAGATGCACAGGAAGACAGCAGGCACCCTCTGCCCCCATCTCCCTACAGTGACATCCTTCATAAAGCTACTGCATGCTGGGAATGAGGCTGGTGTGAACTGCGGACTCCTGGGGCTGTTGGCACTGTGTACGTCCTGTGCGTGTAGTCATGCATGGCTTCATCTGCTCCGTGTCACACCATGATGCAGAACATGGGGCACGCTCAGACCAGGCTGGGGCGGTCAGCCCAGCTCCTTGACCCCACTACAGGTCCCCTCACAGCCACGTCCTTGTGCACTGCTGCAGGGTTCTGTGTAAATGGAGTCGTGCACTGTGGAGCCCCGAGGTGGCTTCATTTCGCCCAATTAAGTTCCACCCAAGATGTGGTGACATATGTGAGACTGTGTTCTTTCCACTCCTGTGTTGCATGCTGTGGCATGGGTGGATCTATGTGTGTGATCTCCACTCCAAGGACACCAGTTGTCTGTAGTTTGGGGCTGTTACAAGTATAGCTATTGGGAACATTCACATACTATTTTTTTGTCTGAATGGAAGGTGTCATTTCTCTGGGATAAATGCCCAGGAATGTAACTGCTGGGTCCTATGGCACTGACTGTTTAGTTACTTCAAAAAAAGTTGTATTCAAGCATGGTAGCAGATGCCTGTAATCCCAGAAGTCTGGGAAGCTGGGGCAGGTAAATCAAAGTCAACTTGGGCAACTCAGTGACTTAGCCAGACTCTATCTCTAAAAAAATAAAAAATAACTGGGAATGTAGCTCAATGGGAAGGCCCTGGGTCCAATCTCCAGTACCAAACCAAAAAACAAAGTTGCCTTTTCCAGAGGAGTTATACCATTTTGTAATTCATGAATGATCCGGTTTTCTGAACCCTTAGCACTATTTGATGTTATAATGTTTTGTTTTGTTTTGTTTTGGAGACAGAGTCTTGCTATGTAGTTCAGGCTGGCCTGGAACTCACTATGTAGCCCAGACTGACCTTGAACTTGTGGCGATCCTTTTGTCTCACCCTCCTAAGTGCTGGGATGACAGGCATATGTCAACATGCCCAACTTGTTTTGTTTTGAGATGGAGTCTCAAGATGTTGCCCAGGCTGGCTCATGAGAAACTCAGCAACTCAAGAAATCCTCTTGCCTCAGCCTCCCGAGTATCTGGGATCACAGGCCCACTGCCTGGCTCAGCTATTCTTTTTTTTTTTTTTTTCCTTTTGTCAGTCTGATCAGTATGGAGTCAGGTCTCTCTGTGGTTTAACTTGTATTTCCCTGAAGGTCTGTGATACTAAGCAGCTTTTCATGAGTTTATTTGCCATCTGTGATTCCCCTTTAGTGAACTGTTCATACAGAAATGTTCATATTCTAATGGCTTTTGTTGGCTTTATTTTTACTATGAGTTTGGAGAATTTTTAACGTAGCATAGAAGCCAGTCTTTTGTCAAATATCTGATTTGCAGATATTTCACCCAGATTCTAGTTGTCTTTCCATCCTAGTAGCAGGGCCTTTCGCAAAGCAAAAAATACTTCATTTTTTTTTTTTGACATCTGACACATCATGCTTTTGATATCCGTGTCCTAAGCCCTGAAGATATTCTGGTATTTTCCTAAATGTCTTACAGTTGTATGCTTTGCAGTTACATTTGTGACACATTTGGAGTTATGTTGGGGATACGGTGTGAGGGTTTTTTTCTGGGGGTGTCCTGGGGTCCAGCACTCCATAGAAAAGGCTGTGCCGACTCCACAGGTCACTTGTGCACCTGTGTCCCAAATCAGGAATATCCATGTGGTTCTCATAGCCATGTTCATGAAAATAAAAAGAAGCAGGTCATTGAATTGCAATAACTACCCAGAGTACCCACAACAGCACCACTGCAGTATGTGCTTGACACAGAGGCATTCCCCAGGGAGCCTTTACATTCTGTCTTCGCGTAGTGTCTATGTGTCCTTGGACCTGGAGCCCACTGAGGGTGGGCTTACCTCCCATCAGGGCTGAGGTTGTGAGTGCCTAGGGCCCCTGCACTGGCTGGCACGGACCTACCCAGGTAGGGTCCTGTTCACTGTTCTCTGGCCCGCCTATTCTGTAGACTTCCCTTCCCCTCCTGCTTTATCCTGCATGCCTAGGGAGCTTCTGGCAGCAAAAGGTTCCAGTTCCCTGCTAGCAGTCCTGCAGCCTGACTCCTGTGAGTAGAGTTGCAGAAGTCACTGACAAATGTCACCCAAAGGAGCCAGACCTGGGATGCCATGCAGAGCCACTACCTTTGGCAGGTTCGATTTGAAGGCATGCTGTTATTGATGGCCCACTGGGCACCACCAGGTCTTTGAAAGCTGACCCCTTTCTATTAAAGCTGCCAGGACCAGGAGGGAATATGTGACCCACCCTCCTGAGCTGCGCCAAAGGGAGGATGTTCTGGCCCCTGGAGAGGCCGTCGCCTGGGACCACTGCTCCCACACACAGCAGGAAGGCCACTGAGGGCCCAGAAATGAAGAGCGGCACCCTCTCCCTCTGACAGCAGCCTGGCCATGGCTGGCTGCGCAGGGATGGGGACACTGAGGGGCTGAGCTGCTCTGATGCACCAGCTGCCATGGGAGCAAGATGCTGAGCCCGTGCACCCCCCCCCCACATACACCTGGCTCTTGCATCAGCAGGGGCCCCCAGGGGCTGGGAGCTTCTGAGAGACCCAAGCATGAGGTCACAGAGCCCGGAGGCAGTGACGTGGCAGGCTTCCCGGGGCGTCAGGGAGCTCACTCTGCTCCTCTGGGAAGGCAGCTTGGCTGTTGCAATGTAACCCAATGCCTGATGCAACTCTCCAGAAAACCAGGAAAGGCGTGGGGAGGTGGCGTCTGTCTGATGGTGGAATTGTCCCTGATCCGGTTCTGTTTGCCTTCAGAGCAAAGTAAACAGAGTGGCTGTTTTCACATGGGGTTCCAGCCTGTGCAGCCAAGATCCCCGGAGCACCTGAGCTGCAGATGAGGACACAGGGGGCTCTTGGTGGCCCCTTCTGCCTGTGTCTAGGAGGCGCATCTTTGCTTCCGGAAATCTGTTTGGGAAACCTGAAAATAATGGTCTCCTGACCATGGTTTCCTGGCTACACCTGTCACAGCCACCTGCCCTTTGATCTGTGGCAGGGATGGGGCCAGCCAGTGGCCTAGAGCAAATCTTTGGCCTTCTTAGATATTGGTGGTGATGCAAGTGGTCCCTACATGATGTGCGCCCTGGAGCGCCCCCGGGCTGTATCCCAGCCCTGCCCCAGCAGTCACTGCCCTCCTTGTCTCAGCTTCTCCTCTGTCACCTACACAATGGACCTGGTACCAGAACCTTCCCCTGAGACTGCCAGAGGAGGGGCTTCCAAACCCAGGTCCTTGGGATCAGCAGCCGACCTGGCGTATCGCGGGACTTGGGTGGCTCTTGTGTTTGTCTTGGCGCTGGCCGCCTTTGGGTCCTCAAGAGAGGGGAAACTGAGACCAGCCTCGGAGTCCAGTGAGCTCCTGCCACTTCTGTCCCACTCTGACCAGTGGTGTCCAAACCGGAGAGCAGACCCGAGGGGCTCCGGAGCCAGAGAACACACAGGAGGGAGGCCCTGGGGTGGGTAGGGTGGCAAGAGATTGGCAAGTTGGATGTGGGAATGCTCTGGAAGCAGGGAGGGCTGCAAGTTTCGTGGGTCATGGGAGGAGAGGCCAAGTATACCAGAGACCCCGCTCTAAAGGGGCAGGTGGGAAGCAGGGCCTTCCTGGGGCTGTGATGCAGGCAGAGCCCAGTGGACGGTGACGGCGTCAGGATCTGTCTTACTCTGTAAATATTTAAACACGGGGAGGATTATTTTTGGTAACTTCGTCTCTCTCCAAGGCTGGCTGGCTGCCAGGACCAGTGTCAAGTGACACCCCCCCCCCTATCGTCCATGGTTCCAACGGCTGCTGCTTGATTTGGGTCACAGTCCCCATTTGGGGAGATGTGGAGGAATGGCCCTCAGGGTCCCCTTCATGGTGAGGCTGTGCCAAATATGGATTCCACTTCCACGAGTCCCCCTGCTGGGAGTTGAAAGTGACAATTCCATGAGCTGTCAAGAACAGCAGTGACACACAGGGTCAGAGCCAGTGGGGACTCCTGGGAGGTCTCTGTGCTCCCTCAGGCCCCCCTGGGATGAAAGGACGAATTAACATCCTGCCGGCAGGGCAGGGCAGGGCAGGGCAGGGAGCCTGCGGAGAGGCAGCGGCCTGCTGTTGTGGGGACGGACCTGGTCACAGGGCACTGAGCCGTGCACATTTCCCCCTCCCTGAAGCCCTGACACCCACTTCAGCTGCCCTGTGCCCTGTGGTGGCGAGGATGGCAGATGCTGTCGCCGGGACACTGTCACGTGGTGGTGGCATGTCAGCCTGGGAGGGAGCTCCAGGTGCCCAGCAGATGGCAGGCTTCTCCCAGATCTGCAGGGGCCATTGCTTACCCCGCCACCTCCTCCCGCCCCCTTGTTCCCAGACACCCCTCCTTGCGGCGCTGGCTCTCCCCACCTGCCCGCCTCAGCCCCCCAACCCCCCCCCAATGGTTTCCCAAAGCCCTGCAGGGTGGGACTGTAACTAGCAAATGCCTGAAAGCTGGCTGTGTGCTGTTGTTGGGGAGCAGGCCTAGGCCCCTCTGCCTACCCCGCCCATCTCTGCTTCTTCTCTGGGGTCTGGTGGTGGAGCCCAGCCCACCCTGTCTGCAGTCAACAGCAGCCTCCTTGCAGACTGGACAGCTCCTAGACAGGCTTGGCTTCTGGCCCCAGAGCACAAGTGCATGGCTGGTGTCCCACCTGGGATGATGGTCAGCTGGATACAGCCTGCTTCCACCTGCTTCCTGTCCTCTCCACTTGCCCTGTGTGGCCACACAGCCTCAGGACAGGCCGCCAGCCCTCAACAGGGGCCTTGTCTGGAATTTTACTTTGTGGGCCACCTGCTTTTTTTTTTTTAATGTTATTATTACACAGAGGACTCCAGGTCCAAATAGAAATATGAGAAATAAAAAGATACTGAGAAGGATCAAGAGATGGGACTTAGAGTCCTAGCGAGGCATGGGGATAACCTCTGTGCCCACCGGTGGATGAGCAGACCAGCAAAGTGGTGGATCCCTGAGGTGGAATGTTAGGCCTGGGAGTGCAGCTCAGTGATGTACACTTGCTCAGTGTGTGTGAGGCGTGGGTTCCATCCCCAGCAATGAGAAAAAAGAAAAAGTAGGGAGGAAGGAGAAAATAGTATTATTCCTATTTTAAAAGGAAGCAAATTCTGGCAATAGTGTGACATGTTTGGACCTTGAGAATGTGATGCCACTCATGAAGGAAGGAAGGCAGTCACGGAAGGACAAGCCCTACATGATTTGACTTCCACGAGGTCCCTAGAGTCATCGGACACATAGAAACAGACATGAGGGAAGGAGTTGCCAGGCCTGGGGGAGGGTGGCAGGGATCCAGGAGCCTTGATTTAGTGGGGACAGAGGCCAGTTTTGTGAGATGTAAGGCTCTAGGGATGGACAGTACTGATAGTCACACTGCGCTGTGAAGGTGCTTAATGGTGAGCCATGCCCTTGAAGATGGCCAGTAAGGTAAACTTTTGTCCCCCATATTTTACCACAGTGAGAAGACAGAGGAGGAGGAGGCTAGGCCCACTGGGAAACAATGCACAGAGTGCTAGGAGTCCTGTAAGCCTGCCAAGGTTGTCCCGTCTGACCATCGGTGTGGAGCTTCAGGTCTTGGGAAATCATGCTGAAGCAATCTTGGGCAGGTCCTCCTCGCCATTGTGACACCTTGGGGTGGGACAGTGTCTTTGGCGCCGGTCCTCCATGCTGGTCCTTCCAAGAGACCCCATTGTGAAGGGCGGAGCGTGCTGGGCAGAATCTTCCAGAGCTTAGTCAAGGTCACATCAGAGATAACACTTGCCTGGTATTCCTGTGAACTTAGGCAAACAGCCTCTCCCAGTCGTCTTCTGGGGTTTGGGGAATGTGAGCCAGGTTTCTGGGTGTGGATGCAAGCCCTGACATGGGGGAGGGGGCAGCCCATGGGCCTAGGGCTCCAGCTCCCTAAAGCCTAATTTCAGGGGTCCCAGCCACCCCTGGAGGCCAGAACCCCTAGGCCATCATCTTGGGAATCCAGGAGGGACTGACCTGGCCTGGCAGGACCCCCGGCCATCCCATTCCTGTAATATTTTTCAGTAATGTTCTCTGGAGACAGGGAGAGCAGCCAATGTTTCTGCCCCTCTTCTTGTAGCCTCAAGACTGGTTTGTGTGTTGAAATGAAGGTTCTGGCATCCTGGCCTTTCGGCCAGCAAAGGGCAGTAAGGATCTGTGGCTGCTGGAGAAGCTGGCCAGGGCTGTAGGATTGGGCAGTCAAAGTGGTTTGCTGTCCCCTAAAGCCTCACCAGATGACCACACAGGGAGCTTGCTGGCGGGGACCCAGGGGATCAGTTGCTGTAGTGGTCCCTTGGCTCATGCCCAGCTGCCCGGGACAGCATCCCTGTCCTCTCTGAGGAAAGCAGACACACTTGCCCACCCTTTGTGTCTCCAAGGTCCAGGACTCCAGGAACAGTTGACCAGCTGTGTCTTTTGGGTTTGGTGGGTGCTGGGCCAAAGATTACTCGCACCTCCATGGGAAGGCCTGTGAGGTCTGTCCCACGGCTGGCTGGCTGGCTGGGAAGCCCCACAGCCAGTAGGGCCTTCGGGTCACTGCTCCTGGGAGCCTGAGACTGGCTGACTTGGCACGCTGTCAGCACAGCTGTCACAGGGCCTTCTGGGAGACAGCACCTGAGGAGACTTGCTCCTCTGTGACTGACAAAAGTGTAGCCCATGCCCTGATATGTAGAGGCAGCTAGTGTTCCTGTGGGATCCATATTCTCAGATCTACCATCAGTCAGTCAAAAACATCTGCATAAAAAACTGTGTCTGTACTGAACAGATACAGACTTCTTCCCAGTCACCATCCCCAGACACCAGGGTCTATGTTTCTGCAGCATGCACATCACAGGGGCCGTCCTGAGCTGTCTGTAGTAGTGTAACGCTATGGCAGGACGTGCCAAGAGTGCACAATTACTACCGCATTTTTTGTTTGTTTGTTTGTTTTTTGAGGCAGGGTCTCGCTATGCAGTTCAGGCTGGCCTTGTGCTCACTTTGTAGCCCAGACTGGCCTCGAACTTGCAATGATCCTCCTGCCTCAGCCTCCTGAGTGCTGGGATTACAGGCATGTGCCATCACACCTGGCTACTATACAAAGGACTTGAGCATCTGAGTATTGGGGACACCCACAAGGGTCCTGGCCATGTGTCCCATCATGCAGAGGGACAGATGTATTTGAAATGATCCTGACACTGTCCACTGTGTCCGTAGCAGCATTGGCTCAATAGCAGAAGGTGGGGGGCTGGTGGCTGTCCAGACTGTTGAGAAGAAGCAGAGACAACTGACTGATATAATTAGGGCTTTCTTGGGGGAGGCAGAAAATCAGGGAGGCCCAAGGGAGGAGGTGTAGGTGCCTTCAGTTCCTGTGAAGGCTCAGTTTTGGGGCTCTTCTCCAGTAATTCATGGGCAAAACTCTTTCTTGTGCTGGCAGCACTTTCTTCTACTGGGGGGGCTGTTCGGTTGTCCCCACACCAGGGTACCCTTCAGTTCCCAGGGGCTTGAAGCTGGCTGCTCATTCCTGGTTATTGCCCCTGGGGCACAAGTCCCATCTGCTCCCTCAGTTTAAGGAACTTCCTATGGAGAATCCCTTCTCTTGTTCACTGGTTAAGCAGCTTTTTTTGTTGTTGTTGGGGGCTGGTGGCACTGGTTTCTTGCCGGTGAAGGGCTGGGTTGTCAGGTGTTGTGGCCAACGTGTGACCTCCAACCCACTGGAGCCTGGAAGGTAAGGCCAGCTGAGGCCTGCCAGGGCCACACACCACTATCCCTAGCAGAACTAGACTTTGGGTTTGAGAGGCTCTGGCTGAAGAGGGCTCCATCAAACTTTGCTTTGGGTTGATAGATGCCAAAGGACTGACCCATATCTTGTGTGTAGAACCTTCTGGAAGAGACCTTTTTGCTCCTGAAGTTAATCTCCCCTTTCTCTCTCTCTTTCTTTCTTTCCTTTCTTTCTTTTTCTTTCTCCTTCCTTCCTTCCTTCCTTCCTTCCTTCCTTCCTTCCTTCCTTCCTTCTTTCCTTCCTTTTCCCTCCCTCCCTCTCTCTCTCTCTCCCCGCTTGAGTTACTGGAGACTGAATCCAAGGCCTTCACATTACCCAGCCCCTTTAAAACATTTCTTCCCAATTCTTATTCTTTATCAGTACACATCTGCAGTCTGTAATGACCCCACTCCTTGTGGGAAGTCAGTGCACATGACACATCTTAACTTTTCTCATCCCTTTCACCTCCCCACCCCTTTCCATCTCCTGGTCCCTTTCCCATTTACAAAAGATCTGTCACCCTACTTCTTAATATTTATCTTTTCTTTTGCTCTTTATTTATAATGTGGGTTTCACATGTAGGAGAAATGATGTGATATTTAAACTTCAGCCTGCTTTATTTCATGTAACATTATGGTCTCAAAGTGCATTCATTCTTCTACAAATGCCTCAAATTTATCCTTCTTTATAGCAAAGTAGTACTCTGTTGTATACATTGTTTATAAATTCCCCATTTTCTTTTTCCATTCACCTGTTGATCGGTATATAGGCTGCTTCCAGGATTTAGCTATTATGAATTGTGCTGTCATAGTGTATGTGCTGCCAAAGCAAGCACAGAATTGTGCTGTCATAAACTTTTCCTTTCTTTTTTGGAGACAGGTTTTTGCAGTCAGTAAGTTGCCATGCTGGCTCTAACTTGTGATCCTCCTGCCTCAGCCTCCCAAAAAGGCTGAGATGACAGGCAAGCACCACTGCACCCTGCACTTCCTCCCCCTTTCGTCATTGATTTGTTTGGTTGCTGTAGGTACTGGCAGGTTCTTTGGTATGTAACAGGAACTGGTGTCTCTGGAAGAATGCGGCTGGCCGTCTGGCTGTGTCTCCTTCAGCCACTGACACGTGGCTGGGTGGCATTTATTAGGTTCCTGCCGCTGTGCCCCTTGGGAACAGGCCCTGCAGAGCAGCCCTCAGGGTTCAGCCCTGACTCATAGCCCTGCCCTTTGCAGTGGGTGAGAGTGGCAGGTGCTGGTGTGGCTTTCTGGGCAGGGACATTTGTGCAGCATGCAGTTTTAGCTCTGAGACTTGGGGAGTACATTAAAGACTCAACAGGCGCCTGCTGGCTGAGGGGACACAAGTCTAGTGCTGGGGCCAGGCAAGTGCCCTGGGGAGGTGTCTGGAAAACATTCAAAGTAAATAAATAAATAATTTCTGGAAGGGTGTGCAGACTTTCCCCTTGGCTTCCTGCACACGTATGCGTGTGCACACACACACACTCAGAGGCACACTCATACACTCAGACACTCACCCAAAGTTTCAGGGAGAACTTTGAATCAGAAGACAATATCCAAAAATCCTCTCATTCTCCTTTGCCCATTTAATTTCTTCTTTTTCTGTTTGTTATTTCTTAAATCACGTTCAGAACTGCTGGACAAGCTGTTTTTTCCCAAGTGAAAGGCACAGCACTCCAGAGCTCCTGGACCCGGCAAATTCCCATGCACGTTTACTCTGCTTTAAAAATAATGATCCTTAAAGAAATGCTCATTCCCCACCTGGGCCAGACCAAGGTGTCCTGGAAGTGTCCTCTCCTGGCTGGTTTTGGGATCATGGCTGGACCAGAGGCCTCTGCTCCCTACTCTGAATATAGTGCCGTTCTGTCTTTGGCAGCACCACTGGGTGCAGTGTGTGACCCTTCCTGGCTCTGACCTTCTGCAACAGTGGTGGCAAATCTTTTAGAGCATTCAGTGGTAACAAACAGCTAGCTGTGGCACACATGCCATAGGTTCACCACCACTGTTCTAGGAGGTAGTCAGGCCCCACCTCATGTCTGAGGTGCCTCTGTGGAAACAAAAACGATCCCAGGTAGATTTGCCCAAAGGCCCCCTGGGGTAGGGTGACCAGTAGATTATTCCTAGAGAGGGGACAGCTGACTCAAGGCCTAGCTCCTCCCAGCAGTGGTGACACTGCCTACCCCTCTCACCCTGCCCCACCCAAGCAGAGGAACCAGCAAGACCTGCACAGGACTTATTCATCCACCCCTTCCTGTTGGCCTGACCACAGGTCCACCCCATGGCAGGCTTCTTGGTGTGGTCATCTCTGCCGAGCCCTTCCCAGCAAAAGCAAACCTCAGCTGTGGTGCAGGTTTCTGAGGACTCCCAGAGCAGCCCTAGCCCTCCGTGAGAGGCTAGGAACATAGGCACCAGCATCTTGCTGTGCAGACACCTGCCAGTCATCCTTAAGAGGAGGAAGTGGCTGTTTAGTGTCAAGTGGCTTTGGCACAAGGTGGCACTCATTCTTCTGTCTGTCATCTTCTCTGGTGGGAGGTCTTGGGGCAGAGAGTTGTTCCTCAGTCCCTCTACCATTGTCATGGCTTTCTGAGGCTGTCAGGGCCATGAGACCACTGTGGTGAGGCTGATGATGCAGGCTGAGGGACCACTCTTAAACTCTGGCTTGGGACTGCATCTGTGCCTGGCAGAAACGTCCCCCAGGGCTGGCCCTCCATCTTCAGATCTTCCATGGCCGGAGACTGCCTGGTGTTTAGGAGCTGAACGTTGACTTGTGATATAGACCCAGTAGCTGACTGTTCTAGGAACAGAACTAGTCCAAGACTAGTGATTAAAACCCAGGGTGGCTTTTAGCCCCAAGTGGGTGGGCGTGAACCAGACACCCACCTCTGCGCTGCCTCCTCCTGTTCATGGGGCCATGCTGTAATTGGCACCACAGTGATTTATGCAAGTGCTACGCAAAAGCCTTTTATTTTCTGATTATCTCTGCGTGCCGGATGGTGGACACCAGTACAGTCAAAATAGAAATGGTTTCCAGTTGGAACATGTCAGAACAGAGACCAGCCATTCCAAGGCGCAGAGGCCGTGGCCCCTTCTGCTATTGCGCAGGGAGTTTCACTGTGAGAAAAATGTTTTATCACCTTTTTACTTTCTTATTTAAATTGAGCTTCGCCAAGCAGGGTTGGAAATGGCAGAGGGCTCCTAGCTTGGTCCCCCTCAACCTCTCCAGCCTTGATTGACAGTTTGTTGTTGGCTCTAAGTTGCGCCTGAGAGGCAGGAGCCGGCAGAACCAATGCCCTAGGACAGCTTGGTGTCCCCAGAGGGCCCGGGCAGAGGGTGGAGAGTGTGCAATTAGAGAGGTCTTCACAGGGAAAGGCAATTAGCTACTAAATAGCATTTAGCACAATTTCTAATGGGAAATGCACATTGAAAACGCAAATGGCACTGCACAAAAAAGAACCAGGCAACTCCAGACTGTGGGGGCTCAGCCCTCGTCTCTGACCTGCAGCAGCACCCCTGCAAGGAGAAGGGATGGTGCCCACTTGTCAAGACAGACCATGTCATGAGATGTCCCCAGGCAGCCTGCACTTGTAGTGTGCAGAGGCCAGCTGCAACCCCAGAGGTAGATGAGCAGATGAGCGGGGAGGATCCACCCCAAAGCCTTGACTTTGGAATTTCCTCCTCCAGTGCTGGGAAGGAATCCACTTTTGATGTTTCAGATCAGCTCAGGCTCTGTCCTTTGTCACTTTATTTTGGTGGCTCTGGTGTCATTCACAATGCAATCCATCCTCTGGCCCATAGGGACTGTGCCCTGGCTGTCAGGAGGATGCCAGGCCTGCCGGGGTAGTGGCAGGAGGCAATGGGTGCACCCTTCATCTTGGAAGAGCGCGGCCTCTGACCTGGTGTACCTCGCCGCTGACCCTGTGGGCTGATTGCTTGGGGCTATTTTTTGTTTTGTGGAAGGGGTTGGGCTTGCTTTTTTTTTCTTCCTTTGATATTCTCCATGTTTTGGAGGGGTTTTATTTTTGCTTTTTTTTTAATTCTAAAAGTAACATCTGTTCACTAAAGAAATTTTGGAAAATTGGGCAAAGATAAAAGATAAACTATTGCCCAGGCCCACTGCCCCCACACATCATCTTTTGTGTACTTCCATGTCCATTTTTATTTATTTCTAGTTTGTTTCTGATGCCCAACTGATTTGATAGTGTTGTAGACAGACTTGGTTTCTTGTTTTAATTTTTTTAAATGTTATGTTTGATACATCAAAAGAATCTATGTAACAGCATGAAACATGGAAAATAAGTCCCCGTGACCTACCGCCCTTCACTCCATGGACTGGAGCCTACCAGCTACCCGGGCACCTTCCTCCGCGTCCTTGCCCACTTGTGCAGAAGCTCTGCATACTACGTCTTTGCCCTCTTGCTGTCTCACCTACATGTCATTTGGCTTCGTCTGATCTGGAGTGATACAAAAACACTGTGCTCCTGCGGCCAGCGAGGTGCACCTGAGGTTTGCAGCCCCTTTAAGTGCACTGGAATGTTCTAGGCTGCACCCTAGTTTGCCCACCTCCCCTTTGAGGACATTTTGGGGCTCTTTTGGTGTCTTCTCTCTAAACAATACCACCATAACAATTCTCACATACATCTTTGGTGCAGGGGGAACTGAGTTGTGCTGAGGGGCCCCAAGACGCGCTCAGCATCTTCAGATGTGTCCACTGCTCCACAAGAGGAGCTGTGTATACCCTGACCTCAAGTCCTACCCTGTGAAGCCAGTCAGGATCCATCAGCTTTGCCAGCACCACGCTTGCTGTCTTAAGGACAACCCTTGTTCCTCAGGCCACACGGCACCCCAAGGGCCTCCTACCGGTCCCTGAGGAGCATGTCTATGCCTTGATGGGTTCCCAGAGCAGAAGCTGGGACAGAGAACTTCCAGCCTCAGATAGCTGCCCGGCTCTGGCTTTAATGGTTTGAGTGTTGGTTGTGGACAAATTCAGGTGTGCCAGGAGGTACAACCCTGGGGGCGCTCAGATGTGCATACATGTGTGCCGAACAAAGCCTTGCTGCGTAATCGCATGCCTGCATGCACAAAGGTTATACACATCTGTGTTCACATAGCATACCGAGGCCGTGTATGCCTGTGCAGACATCCGCCGAGGTCAGTGGTCCCTGGAGCTGTTTTGCCAGGGTGGCATCAAGACCAAGGAGGGACAGAACAGCGGGCTTCCCAGGGCAGATGCCTGCATGACTGGCCATAGCTGGAGAAAAGGGGACTGAGGCACCTACAGTGTGACTGCAGGAAGCTCTGGCTTCATTGCAGAGCCCCTGGTCCTTTAGGAAGGACCTTATTGCCCATAGAGTAGGCTGAAAATTACATTCCTTTGCATTTCTTTGTAGCTGCTGGTTTGGGGTATTATACTGCTGCATGTTAGGTCACTTCAGGTCTTTCGGGAAAAGCAGCCCAGAGGAAAAAGCATTAACCCTCATTCCCCCTGCCATCATGAATGGCTTTCCTGGAGGCACTGCAAGGACATGCCTTGTCTCCCTGGGACCTGCCAGCATCCCTCTTCTCATGTATCTGTCCTATCAACTCTGTAGCCAACTCTAAAGAGCCTCAACCTCAGGGAAGCCTGGGCCCGAGGTGGCGCTCTGACCCACCTTTGCAGGCCTGGGCTGCTGGAAGCAGCCTTCCTGAGCGTGCTGTCCTGGCTGTGAAGCAGCTGTCTTGCTCTGAGAGCATTCTATCGGCCAAGGCCCTCATTCTGCTTGGTGCTTGGGTGCTGAACCTGGTACTCAAGGATGCTGCTGACCCACCTGAGACCAGTCCCTGGGGATGAGAGGTGTGAGTGGGCACAGGAGTGAGGGAGGGCTGATGCCCTAGCAAGGCTGCTCTCACATCTGCCATAGTTAGTGATCTGTGAGTCAGCCCTTGGAGACAGGCAAGTGGGCAGAATTGGTGTGAATATAAAGAACAGCCAGTGCCCAGCAGAGGATGCTGGGTTGGGAGGCGTAGAGAGCAACACACACTCCCTTCAGGGCCATGGTCACATTGCTGACCCCAGCCTTGGTGCTCACAGCCCCATGCAGCTTCTGGTCCTAGGTTGGCTCAACATCAATTCACAGGGTCCCCTTCAGGCCAGTAGGGACTGACATCATGGGGCGGGGTACCGATTTTGGGGCTCCAAGGGTGTCATTCTTAAGAGTGTGGCTGGAGGAGTGTTTGAGAGAGCCATTCAGGCCTCAGGGTGTCTGGAGGTGGCTCAGGTGACCCCAGACTGGTGGAAAGGCAGGACATAGTTGCATATTGTGATGCAAAACCCAGGGGCTCAAAATCTGAAGGTTCTGGTTCTACTCCCTGTCCCCCAGCGGACTGATCCCTGCCCTCCTCATACCTCAGACAGGAAACTAGTAGACATAACTATAGGCTCTTCAAGTCCCTTTAGGACCTGCAGGTTCTGTGAGCACAGGCTCTTTTTCTGGACAAATCTTGGTTGCTCGACCAATGAAGGTAATGCAGACTCCTGCTGCCCATTCTCTGCAACCCTCTTGGACTGCTTTGTCACCCTGGGAAGGACAGCTTTAGCCCACTAGGTGGAATCCACTGACCCTGCCTGTTTGGAAGTTCCTGCCACCAAGAAGAGAGAAGGGGAATTTGGGCTGAACGCCTGAGAAAGAGTTCATGAAATTTAATCAGCTGCCTAAGGGGATCACCTAAATTTAGTCAAATTATTATTAGTATGCATTCCATTTTTAAATTGCCTAAGGGAACATCACAGAAAAGGGGGAAAGCCACCAGCCTGGGTGGTGATTATTCCATTTTTGCAGAGCAGTGGGACCTGCCAGGAGGCCACAGAGGTCCCCACAACCCAAGAGGCCACTGTCAGTGGCATAGTGAGCTGCTTTTCTAGTCTAGGGGATGTATAGGCCACAGCCTTAGGAGGTGCAGTGCCCAATGCAGAGAAGGATGAAACCAGAGGTTCCTGGGGTGAGAGCCGTACATGTGACCACGGCCATCAGAGCCCACTACCCTGGTGCACGCAGAGCCCAACCATAGCACAGTCCCTAGCCAGCAAAGGTGTCCTGAAGGTCTGGTCCTGGCTTCTTAGTGATTCTCTGGCCTCCAACTGTGCTTGGCCGGGTGGCCTCAGGTGGGCTTCTCCGTTGCTGTGAAAGGACCATCATCCTTTCCCACCCTGATGACAGCGAGCTGATTAGGGGGTCTGTGATTCTACAGCCACTTCCATGGTGTTGTTCTGAAAGGCCGCTCCATGACTACCCTAGTAATGCCTGCAACCACAATCCTTAAGGTAAAGCACATGTCCTCTGGGGTTTTCTGCACAGCGCTGGGCATTACCATTGTAGATCACATCAGGCCTGCCTCACTCAGGGACCAGCACTGGCCAGAACTCTCCCCATCTTTTCTAGGTTGTTACACAATTTCCTAGATGCAGGAGCACATTCCTGTAATCCCAGCAGTTTTGGAAGGCTGAGGCAGGATAACTGTAAGTTCAAACCTAGCCTAGGCAACTTAGCAAGACCTTGTCTCAAAATAAATAACCACCAGAGGTATAGATCAGTGCAAAGGCCCTGGGTTAAATCCCCAGTACTGCAAAAAACCAAAAAAAAATTCCTAGGTGTAATAGTGCATATGGGGCTGAGCTCACAGACCACAAGAACACTTTGCTTCTGAGGTCCCCTGCTTGCTTACCCCTGTTAAATTCCTATAAAACTAGGGGAACCAGAGTTCAGCTTGACTTTTCTTTTTTTCTTGAGCTCAGGAAGCTGCTGCTTACCTTCTCGATAGCTCAGTATATCCCAAAGATGAAGCCAGAAGCCAGAAGGGATGGAAACGGTAGAATCTGCCCTCACCAGCCTGATGTGCGAGCTGCCGATGCCGTCTCCAGACCGCAGAGGCTATTAATTATTTTGCTTTATTTATTAGATGTACTCAGCATCCCTTAGCCTCCAAGCATATTTGCAAATGCCTTAAGGGAAAAAGAAAAACAAATGATTCCTGCCACTGGAGTCTCCAGCCCCTGATGAATAATGTTGTGTAATAGCGTTAGGTGGAAAAGCTCCGTGCGGTGTCTCCTGCTCATCACAAGTCTGACAACGGCACATGCACGTGACACATGGATTTGGAGGCACATGGAAGCAGCTGGAGTTTTTTTAGTGAAATTTTTCTTCATTTTCCCAGGAAATTGGCGAGATCACTCGATTTGAGCAAAGAAAAATTAGATGGTGTGTTCTCTTCTCCCAGTCTCACCTCCTCGCCCCACCCGTGGCTAGGGAGTGGGGGAGGCCTGGCTTGGTTATCTTTTCCTAAACTGTGTTGGTAATAAACCTGAATGATGTGCCTGCTCCCTTCCTCGCTGTGATTTACACCTTTCATAATTAGCCCGTTGCATGCTCACATGTTGAGCTAATCAACCGAGCGAGGACACTGCCCTGCCAGCCCTGAGCAGCTCAGCTCCCGCGTCTTGACACCAGAGGGAGGAGCTGTGATTTAGGACCACTTGGCCTGTTCCCCACCCTGTGGCCAGAGGGCCCCTCTGCTGGGAGAGCCAGGAGGGTTTTCATCCTCCTAGCAAGACCACAGGGTGCTCAAGTGTCATGTCATCATCATTGCCAGCCCTCCTCCCATCTCTCCCTTCTCTATTGTGTCAGAAATGACATCTTGACCCAGGTGGAACCAGTTTCCCAGCGCTAGGCTCTAGAGAAGCTTGCACGTCCCACCTGGGAGCAGAAGCCTTGCATCTGGGGAGGTTTATTGCTCTGACCTGCCTCTCCTGAAGCAGCACTGATCATGCTCCAGCCTGGCCAGTGGGGCAGATCCCAGAGTGAGGGCCCTCGCAGCCACCATGTGCAGAGCTGTAGGGCCCAGCCTGGCAGAGGGATTGGTCAGTGCTGCTGTGTTTGCATGTGTGTGTGTGTGTACACGTGTGTCTGTCTGGTGTTAATTATAGCTGTATTCTTCCATTTCCCTGGGAATAGCTGGCTTACCATGCATTTTAGAAACTCCTCAAGCCTAATTAGGCCTTAGAGGTCGCTGAGCCCAGGCACCCTCATCCCCGACTCAGAGAGATCAACCCTTCTCATCCTTATCTTCCCTCATGCCACATCCTGTGGGGTAAGGGTCACAGTGACAGATGGCCACCCTATCTTGGGGGAACAGGACACATCCATGGGTATCGGAGATGCTGGAAAGGACTTGGGGCAAGGGGAGAGGCGTCTTCATCAGGATAGATCAGAGGCCATGGTTCCATGCTGGTCTCATCTCACCTGGGACATAAAGAGCTACACACGGAGGGAGCTGGGGGCTGACCCCCCAGGATTGGGTGGGGCTCAGTAGGTCTTCACTTCCCCTCAGGTTGCCAGGGAAGGTTCTCAGAGGAAGCAGGGTTAGGAAACCCTGAGTGTGGGATGGGGCTCTCTTTGGTGGGAAAAAGTGAGATGATGCAGAGCGGGTTAGAGTGTGTGCCAGCTGGGCTTTGAGGGCAAGCACACTGGCAGCAAAATTGCTTGGGTTCAATGCCAGATCATCTCCCTCCTGTCCTCCTGCCCAAGGGGCCCTGGACTTTTGTCCCGTGTCACTAGGGCAGACAAGCTGGCAGCTGTCCTAGCCTCAGGTCCTGCGTGCTTCCCCAGGGCTTTTGCATGGCAAGAGTGATGGCTTGGGGCTGTGGCCCTCCATGCAGTATCTGGTTCCTTCCAGAGGGAGCCTCTAACATTTGCTTCAGAGAAATGGAAAGGTGCTGTGAAAGGATCAGACCTCAGTAAAATACCCACCACCTCTGGACTCACTTGCTGGGGCATTGCTGGGACAGGACTTGGGGCTCTGCCATTTGGATCTCAGTTCCCACCGGAATTTCCTAGGCTGGTCTTTCCCCTTGATGCTTTGGAGTCTGTCTGTTGGGAGAATGTGGGTGCACTTCAGCTATGACCAACAAAGCTCCTCCTGCTCCAGGTGTTATACTGCACATGTGCTGCTGTGAATCCAGCTTCCTGTCTTCCTCTTCCCAGTTCTTTCCCCAATATTTCCAGAAGCTTCTTGTCCAGCTCCGCACCTAGAAGCCCCATGTGAGAAAAAGCCAGAAGCTGTGAACTCCAGGTTGGCTGGACAAGCCCCCTGCTGCCAGGGCACAGCTGGGCCTGTATGGTCTCAGAGTGGGGTGCCATATGGGGATGGGGCAGATCTTATAGGCCTGGAGAACCCCGCTTCTCTGTCATTGGTCTCAGCTCCGTCCAGCTTGCATTGAACACAGTACCACAGGTAGACACATGTGAACCAGCTGGCCTGGCAGGACTGAGCTCAGAAATGCTTGGTACCCGTGCCCTGGCTGGCTCCCAGGCCTGGCACAGGGTGCAGGGTGTCCTGTCCTGGGACAGGCAGGCTGCCACCCTCGCTGCTGCCCTCCTGCATTCCATAGGCTCTGAAGACCTCCACCTAGACCCATTCAGCCTGTTGTGGACTTATATCCGCAGGACTGGCAGGAGCAGGCATTGCTTGGAATTCTGTCTGTACCAAGAGCTCTAGGAATAGTTTGTGGGCTGCAACTGACAATTTGGGGTGGCTGGTGTCCCTAAGCCAAGGACTGTTGGCTGCAGACTGAGGTAAAAATGTCTGAGCCAAGTGTGCTGAAATAATCCTGTCACTGAGAGGCTGAGGCAGGAGGATCTAAAGTTTAAGCCAGCCTGGGCAATTTAGTGACTTTTGAGATAGCAAGGTGCTGTCTCGAAATAAAATTTTTAAAAAGTTGGGGATATAGCTCAGTGCAAAAGCCCCGAGTTTAATACTTAGTACCACACACACACAAACACAGTTATGAAGCCCCTCCTGTCATGGGTGGTGACTCTGGTCCCCAGCCCCATCTCTGCTGTAGTCATTTGTTGATCCTTTGAAATCAGTGACTGGGCCTCAAGAACATTCCAGTTGCCCCAGGTCTCATTCTTTTCAAGCAACCTTTTTGTCTAACTGATGGAGAACTCTTCACGAGGGCTTAAAGAACACCTGGCTGGCTCAGATCAGCCTTTTAAGTAGGCCACGGGGGAGGCACCGCTTCCAAGAAAACCTCACAGCCTGCTGGGGCCCAGCATGTGAACAGGACCCAGCTGCAGCAGAAGTTCCAGTTGGCAGGAGCAGCCACACAATGCCAGGCGTTACAGGCCAGGTAGATTAGAGGAGATCGGGTTTGTTTTGTTCTCCTTGAAGCCTGACGTCCGGCTTTCTTAACATTGGGTTTGCCAAATGAGAAGAAAACAGAATTTGCTGTCCAAAGATCCAAATCCTTGCTGGCAGGGGAGGAATGCTGCTCTACCTGGCGGGCCTTCCTGGTCTCCGTGGCCTTGCACGTGACACCTGCTGCATGGAGCTAGAATAGCTGCAAAGTGCTGGGACACACCAGCTTCTCCCCCAGGTGGATGATGGGAAACTGAGGCGGCATCAGGAGTTGAACATGGAGATGAGACACAAAGTCACCTTGAAAGCGTGATAGCCTCTCACCCTGACTTCACATTTCTGAGCCTATTCCATAAACATCATCCCCTCAAAATAACACTGTGTGACAGGCTGGACTGTAAGTCAGTCAGCGTGGCCTTTGCAGGGTCCAGGCTATTGAGGACTGGATCTCATCCCAGTCAGACTCAGGGGAGGGCGGGTAGGAAAGACGAGAGAATGTGCTTTGGGGTGGAGAAATCTAAGGAATTCTAAAGCGTTGATCCAGTTTTTTAAAAACTGTGATAAAAAATGCATAATATAAAATTGATCCTTGAAGCCACTTTTAGGTACCGGTACCACACACATTTACATTGTGCCGTCATCACCACCATCCATCTCAGAGCCTTTTCGCCCTCCCACATTTGAACTCTGTCCTCATGAAGCACTGACTCTCCATTCTCGCAGGCCTCTGGTACGTCTACCCGACCTTCCTCCTCTGGGTGGGGTGACTTGGATCCAGCTGAATGGAACCACACTCAGTATTTGCCCTTTGGTGACTGGTTTCACTTCACACCTTGTACTCAAGTCTCAGCTGAGCGAGTTGTCGTGGGGGTTAGGGTGTCCTTTCTTTTTAAAACTGCACATTGTTGGTTTTGTTTACCCCTTTGTCCACCAAAAGGACACTTGAGGTGTTTCTAGCTTTGGGCAGTTGTGAACAGAGCTGCTGTGAACATGGGTGTGCAAGTATCTGTTCAGGCCCCTATTCCTTTGGGCAACTCTAAAAATCCGCACCAGGTGTCTTCCCAGAGTGCACCCTGCCTTCTGTCCTAATTGCCCCCAGCTTCCCCTGCAGCTACCAGGCCCTTTCTTCTCCCCAAAAACTCCCAGTGCCAGCCCAGCACGACCTCAAGAGACAAAGCCCAGCCGCTTCCCTGCCCCTTGGGGTGCTCCTCACTCTGCTCTGTGTCTGCTCACAGCTCCCAGGGTCTCCTGTTGGAGGAGCATCGTCTTAGCTCAGTGCCACCGGAGACCATCAGGTCTTCCATTAATGAGGTCTACTGTTGTGGCGCAGAGTGACTGACTCATTGTATGAGGCAGTTGAGGGCAAGACTAAAGACCATTTTCGTAAAATTTCTCCTGAGCCATCACAGCTGCCCCTCAGCATCCCGGAATCAATCCCAGGACCCCCAAGGATCCCAACATCTGTGGACGCTTGAGTAACTTGTGTGAAATGGTGTAGTATTCGCATGAAACCTGCACACATCTTCCCATAGGCTTTAAATCCTCTAGATTACCATCCCCAACACACGGTAAGTACTAAGGAAGTCATTGCTATACTGCCTTGTTTAGTGCATAATGACCACAAAACCATCTCTATGTGCTCACTATGCAGTTCAGGCTGGCCTTGAGCTCACTTTGTAAAGCCCAGGGTGGTCTCAAACTTGCAACAATCCTCCTGCTTCAGTCCCTGGATGCATTTTTTAAAAAAATTATTTTCAGTTTGTTGTTGGTTGAATCCAAAGATGCTGAGTGGCCAGCTCTGGGGACTGACTTCCAGGGCAGTGTCTGCGAAATCTCCCACCGAGGGAGGAAGGCTGGGAGCGAGGCTGGGAGATGAGTCTCCAAGCTCCCACTCTGACTTGGGCTGCATGGAACAGGGCTCCTGATACACTTGTATTTTGTTTTAATTAATGGCAAAAAAAATTTCTTCATTAGTTGCAAATGTTATGCCACTAAAAATACAGGGGGCATATTGTAATGTAAAATCGTTTACTATATAAAGTCATTTTCATACTCACACCATGAGGAAAGTTAAAGTCAACTACTTAGGAGCAAGCGGCCTTTCTGTTTTCCATGCTGGCACCGTTCCAGGGTAGGGCAACTGAAAGGACTGGAGCTTTCTCTTCCTGCCCAGCCTATCTCATGTTAATCCCCCTTCCAGCCTCACGGAGGCCCCCAGCTCCGTCTCTGCGGAGGGCAGGGGCCAGCCCCATCCCCTCCGCCCCCCTCACGGAGTGACACGGGTGCTAGTTTGGTGTTTGGTGCTTCACCCCCCACCGGCATGAGGCCCCCCCAGTGAGGGTCCACAGCTCATTGTTCCCAGGTCAGGGGAAGCTTTTAGAACATTTTGCTGAATGAACAGATATTCTCTGAGGTCATGCTTTGTGTGAAGCCCTTTGCTGGGAGAAGCACAGGATGAGTCAGGAAGGAGAGAATGGGTACCCAGTGACTTCTCACTGAGATAATTGCACAGCATGAAAGTCACTCTTAAAAGTGTACAATGCAGTGGCATATGGTGCATTCAAGATGTCGCACAACCATCACCACCATCTAATTCCAGAATGTTTTCATCACCCTAAAGAAAACCGTTCGCATGAGCAGTTGCACACTGTTCCTCCCTGCCTCGGCCTCTGGCAACCAGAAATCTGTTTTCTGTTTCCGTGGATTTGCTGATTCTGGGTATTTCCTATAAATGGAATCATACAATATGTGATCTCTTGGGTCTGGCTCCTCTCCCTGAGGATAATGTTTTTGGAGTTTATCTCTACTGTAGCATGTATCGGTACTTTATTTGTCTTTACGACTAAACAATATTTGTTTATCAGTTGATAGATATGCATACTATTTCCCTTTCTGGCTACTGTGAGTAATGCGGCTTATAAACACTTGTGTACAACTTCTTGTGTGGAGGCGCATGTTTAGTATTCTTGGGTCACAGCCAGGCGTGCAAATCCTGATGTGGGCACTTTGTGTCTGATTTCCAAAGTGGATGATGTTCTGTTTTATATTTCCATCAGCAATGTATGAGGGTCCCAATTTCTCCACATCCTCACCGACTCATTATTTTCCATCTTTTAAAATGATAGCATCACTTTCTAGGTCTGGCTTGGTATCTTGCTGTGATTTGCATTGATTTGCATTTCTGGGAATTAAATTCATGAGGACTTCACACTAAACTACTACATCCCCAGCCTTGTAAAATTTTTTTGTTTTGAGACAGGGTCTTGCTCATGTGCACAGGCTGGACTCAAATTTATGATCCTCCTGCCTCTGCCTTCCAGAGTACTGGGATTACAGGCTTATGTCACCATGCTTGGCTACCTACCCTTCTATTCTTGCATTATAAGGTTTTATATATATATATATATATATATATATATATATATATATATATTCCCCCAGGGCCAGGCATAGTGGTGCACACCTGTAATCTTAGCACTCAAGGCTGAGGCAAGAAGATCACTGTTTGAGGCCAACCTGAACTACAGTGAGACCCTGAGTCTCAAAAAATAGATATAGATATATTTCTAGGTGTTAGAAGCAGACATATGATTTGCAGATATTTTGTCCCATCCTGGGGTTGTCTTTTCACTGTCTTGTTAGTGTCCTCTGAAACACAGAAGTTTCTTTTACAAAGTCAAATTTATCTATTTTTCTTTTGCATATATTTTTTGTGTAATTTGGAAGGAAAATCTCGTTTAAGATCATAAAGATCTATGCTTAGGTTTTCTTCTAAGGGTTTTGTAGTTTTAGCTCTTACTCTTTGGTCTTTGATCCATTTTGAGTGAATTTTTCATACAGTGTGACGTGGTCTAACTTCTTTTTTTTTGCATAGAGAAATCTAAGTGTCTCAATACCATTTGTTGAAAAGAGTATTATTCTTTTCCCCATTGAATTTTTGGACACTTTTGTCAGAAACCTATTGGCCATAAATGTGTGAGTTTATTTCTGGACTGTGAATTCTATTCCGTGGAAACGAGAACATATGAGCCCAGGCAGCTAGGGGAACATGTTGGACCCCAGGCTAAGGACCATTGCTGCTGGTCAGCCAAGCCCCACCATGGTCATGTCTGAGCCTGGAGCACGGGGCAAAGGAGGAAAGTAGACACATCTCCAGGGCAGTCTTTAAGAGGTTTAAGTTATTGCTTTAAGTTATTGTCACTGTCTCTGAACATCGCTTGGCAACAGTAGGTCAGTAGGCATGTGCCAGTTGGCCTGTGTGAAATCTGGGGACACTCCTCAATCTCCTTGCTAGGAAAGGGGGTCGTGCGCACTCATGCATAGGCTGCAGATAAATGGTCTCCAGAGCAGTTCACAGGGCTTCTGGTCCTTAGGAAGCCCCAAGCCTGGATGATGATGAGGAGGAGGAGTTATTCTGCCACACTTTCCCTTTTCTGTTTTCTTTTCTAAGTTATCATTGGTTTTATAATACAAAAGGAAATCCAGACATTTTTCTGTTTTAAAAAAAGTAAACATAAAGAAGATTCACTTAGTATTTCTGATTATTGAAATGATTCCTTTCAGAAAATTTGAGCCAGGCATGGTGGCACATGCCTATAATCCCAGCCCTTGGGAGGCTGAGGCAGGAGGATCATTGCAAATTCAAGGCCAGCGTGGTCCTCAAAGTGAGCTCAAGGCCAGCCTGAACTGCATAGTGAGACCCTGTCTGAAAAAGATAAAAAAAAAAAACCCCAGAAAATTAAAAACCTAGAAAAATAAAGAACAAGATGAAAATAAGCTACAACCATGCCATCTACAAATGATCATTATAATTTTAGTATCATTTTCTACTTGTCTGTTTATGCATGTACAGAATACCTATTAGTATATATTAGATATAAAGCCTTATTAACCCCGTGTAGCTTTGCATCTCACTTTCTTCATTCAACATAATAATGTGAGCGTTTTCATTATTAAATTCATCTATAAAACATTTTACAATAGTTGTGTTGCATTATATGAATGATATATTAAAACATTTCCCTATTTGGGGAATTTAGCAGTAATGCTGAGTTGAATATTAGTGGGTGTCCGTAAAACTTCATTGAAGTATGGGGTGTGATAAAAATACACACTGAATGGTTAAATCTTTAAAGATTTATTACAATAAAAGACACATTGCCTTTAATCCCTCTCAAAACAGTCCCCCTTTATTTCCAACACACTATCCCATCATTCTTGCCACTTTCTGAAGCAGTTCTGCATGTCCTTTTTTGAGAGTGTCTTTACGAGGTATGATCAAAAATATGGTGCTCCCAGCACTTGGAAGGCTGAGGCAGGAGGATCGTTGAGAGTTCAAGACCAGCCTGGGCTACAAAGCTGAGCTCAAGGCCAGCTTGAACTGCATAGTGAGACCCTGTCTCAAAACAAACAAACAAACAAACAAACAAGCAAAACTCTGGTGAATGCTTCTGCTGAGAGCTATAAAATGGAAAATAGCACCATAGAAATCCTGTGGTGGACCCGTATCTACTGTATTCACCACATTTCACACTGTGTGACACTCCGCTCATCCTCACAGTCAAAATAACCACAAAAGGTAAATGTTTTGAATGGATTCAGGACATCCAGGCAGCCATTACAGAACCACTAGAAATTCGAATGAGGTAAATGTTCAGACTGAGGGGGTGTCCTGTGAGGAGGGCTCATGGTATTGTGTCCTTTATTGTAATAATCTTTTAACAACTTTAAACATTCACCGTATTTTTCTGTCATATCGCATATAAATATTATACAATAAACTACCGCATGTAAAGCATACAGTCTGATCCTTTTCAGCTTTCATAATATCCTATAAAATCATCAGCACAGTCATTATAATGCATGGATCCACCCCTCCAAAGTCTCTTTGTGTCCCTTTGTGACCCATTTAAAGGTTCTGTGCCATCAACAGAATAAAAAAGCAACCCACAGAGAGTTGAAAAAGATTTGTAAATCCCGTGTCTAGTGAGAGATTCATATCCAAGATGTACAGACACCTCCCTAACTCAACAACAACACAAACAACCCAGTTAAAAAATGAGCAAAAGATCTGAATAAATATTTCTCCAAAGAAGAGACACAAATGGGCAACAAACACAAGGCCACTAACAGGGAAATGCAAGGCGAAGCTACAGTGAGAGGTAACCTCATGCTCATCAGGGTAGCTGCAAAAACTAGACAGAAAATATCAAGGGTGAGCAAGCATGGGGAGGACCTGGAGCTCGGCGCCCTGTCAGCAGACATACAGTGGTCCTGCTGCCGTGGAGAACAGCATGGCACCTCCTCAGAAAGCTACCATAAGTAGCATGTGATACAGCCATTCCACTTCTGGGTGTACACCCAAAGGAGCCAATGGCAGGAACGTAGATATTTGATCATCTGTGTTTGGGCCAGTGTTACAATAGCCAAAATGTGGAACCGTTTGGCAGATGAATGGATAAACACAACATAGCCCATCTGTACAATGGGATAGTAATCCACTTTAGCAGGAAGGAAATCCTGACACTTGCTACGACGTGGGTGAAACTTGAGGACATCCTGCTAAG
This sequence comes from Dinomys branickii, assembly GCA_004027595.1. NCBI lineage: Eukaryota > Metazoa > Chordata > Mammalia > Rodentia > Dinomyidae > Dinomys > Dinomys branickii. The sequence goes on from PVLD010003435.1 coordinate 91,453, forward strand.
TGAAATAAGCCAGTCACCACAAGTAAGTACTGTGTGACCCCATTCCTATGAAGTGCATAGTATTCTAAGAGCCGGAACGATTACCAGGGACTGCGAGGAGGGGAAATGGGGAATTAGTGTTTAGTAAATACAATAAAATTTTGGGGGGGTGGCTTGGTTTTTACAGTATTAGGGATTGGACCCAAGACCTCCCACATACTAGGCAAGTGCTGTACCACTGAGCTACATTGCCAGTTCTTCGTGCTTTTTTTTTTTTTCCAGTTTGGATGCCTTTTATTGCTTTCTTTTGCTTAAAATTGTTGCTTTATTTTTTTGAGAAAGTCTAGTTAAGTTGCCCAAACTAGTTTTGAACTTGCTTCAGCCTTCCAGGTCAATGGGGTTACAGATGTGCGCACCACCGCACTTGGCTAGAACTTCAGTTTTTTTGTTTGTTTGGTTTTTTTTTTGCGGTACTGGGGATCGAACTCAGGACCCTGTGCTTGCTAGGCAAGCGCTTATTCCACTGAGCTATATCCCCAGCCCTAGAACTTCAGTTTTATAAGATGAAAAGAACTCTGCAGATGGAAGCCAATGATGGTTACGTGATATTGTGAATGTTTTCAATGCCACTGAATTTTACACTTTAAAATGGTTGAGGTGGAAACTTTTATGAAATCTTAACACAAGAAAAATTGGAAAAAGAAAAAAATGACGCTTTCTGTCACTGCGGATTGGTTTGCCTTTCTTAGAATTGGATGTAAGTGGAATTGTACCACAGGAGTTTTGGGAGAACAACTTTATGATGTGTGTGAGCTGTCACACGTGTGGATGGGCCCTCCTTGTTCCTGCCGCGTGTGTATCACCTGCGTTGGGTGTGTACCCACTTTATCTCCGTGTTCTGCTGAGGATTAACCTGGGCTTGTCTTCAGTTCTTAGCTTTTAAAAGTAAAGCTGCTCTGAACTTTTGTGTAGCCATCTTTGCACATAAACATGTATTTTTCATTGCTCCTGCTCCACACTTGGCAGTGGGGTGACTGGATCATAGAGCTGTTATGTGTCTAATTTTTAAGAAATCGTCATGCTGTTTTCTACATTGGCAGAGTGTGAAGGGCCAGGTTCGTCCCTGTCCTCACCTATGCTTGGTTTGCCGAGTTTGCTGAGTCTTTACCTCCCGCTGCTGTTCCAATTGGTGTGTAAGAGTGTCTGGTGGGGTTTTAATTTTCATCCTGCTCACCGCAGACAGTGCTGAGCTTATTTCCCGGCAGCCATTTGTGCCTGGCTTCTGTCACTTAACAAAGTACATTTGAAGTTCCTTGTCTGCCCTGTGTCTTGGCCATTTACCAACGCATTGGTGTTGTTTCTTGTTTTTGAAATTGTGAATAAAACCACTGCAAATCTTTACACCCAGACTTTTGTGGAAATGCTGTTTGTGTCTCTTGTGTGAATACCTCAGCATAGAATGGCTAAAAAAAAAAAAGAATAGGATGGCTGTGTCCTACACTAAGTGCATGTGTGACTTCCTAAGACACTCAGACCCTTGCAGCCCCTCCAGTCCTGGCCTCTACCACTCTCTCTTTCCAGCTGCGCCCTTTTGTCAGCCAGCGATAGGTGTGTACCGTATCACACTGTGCTTCTTATATGTGTTTTGCGGCACCAGTTGGCATTTCTCCGATGATGAACATGTTAAACACCTTCTCATCTGCCTATTTATTTGCCTTCTGAATGTCTTTTTAGGGAAAATGTCTTTTCACATCTCTTGGCCACTTTATATTTGTTTGTTTCCTTATTGCTGAGTTGTGAAAGTTCTTTTATATTCTGCACACAAATGCTTTCTCATATGCAGCGTGATCAGAATATACAATGAATGTTTAAATCTTTAGAAGTTCTTTTACAGCAAATTACCATGAGACCCTCTCAAAACACTCCCCCTCACACTGAACACATGAGTCCTAATATTCTTGTCATTTCCTGAAGCACTCGTGGAAGTTTTCTTTCGTGAGTGTCCTTATAATGGCTGGTTAAAAAAAAAAGAACACTGTGACTTGCCCTGAGTGCCGTCCAGCGGAGATGGCACGCTTGTGAGAACAGTGCGGTGTGTCCTCGTTCGCCTTGTTCGCCAGATTTGGTTCCGGGAAGCCCTGGCTCTCCCTCATTGTCAAAATAACCCTGAAAGTAAGTATTTTCAATCGATTCAGGACATCCGGGAAGCCACGACAAAGCCACTAGAGACACTCATGAAAGAGGACTTCCAGACCCGCTTTAGAAAGCCGCAAGAACAAGGGGACAAATGTTTCAAAGCAAATGGGAGCATGATGAGGGGGGTTTATGCTGATGCGCCTTTTACTGTAATAAATTTTGTGAACTTAAATGTTCACCATATTTTCCAATCATACTTCATGTCTCAGATGTCTTTTTGCAGTCTGTGATTTGTGTTTTTACTTCTAAAGTGTCCCGTAAGGTGCAGAAGTTTTTCATTTAAATGAACTCCAATTTATCTTTTTTCTTCTTCTCTTTTCATGTTTGGTCCTCTATCTAAGAAACATCTGTCTCATTTTATCATTGCCATTCAAGAATTCGTTGCACATATTCTAGGTGCAAGTCCTTTATTGGATGCTCTGTAAGCAGTTTTCCCAGGCTGTGACTCGCATTTCATTGCTTTTAGTGGAGTAGTTTGAAGAAAAATGGTTTTACTTATTTATTTATGTATTTATTTACTTTGTCTTTTTGAGCCAGAGTCTCGCAGTTCAGGCTGGCCTTGAGCTCATTTTATAGCCCATGCTGGTCTTGAATTTGCAATGATCCTCCTGCCTCAGCCTCTCAAGTGTTGAGATTACAGGCATGTGCGACCACGCCTGGCTTATTTTTTAATGTATTAATTAATCTTTTTTGGCTTGTGACTATTGTGTTCTAAGAAACATGGCCCTTTTACAAGGTTCGAAGGTCTTCTCTTATGGATTGTTCTGGAAGCTTTCTAGTTTTTGGTCTCACATAGAGATCTGTGATTCATTTTGAGCTAGTTTTAGGGTGTGACACAACTGGAGGGTTGATATCAATTTTCTTCATACCGATACCCAGCTGCTCACACGTCCTTTGTTGAAAGGTCTCTTTTTTGGTTAAAGTGCCTGTGCACCCTTTTTAGTACGTTGTTACCCATCTCCTTCCAGACTCTCATCTTTTCTGCTGATTATTGTCTATTTCACTATATTTGTCTTTCTACCCGTATCGCACTCTTTGGTTGGTACTGTACTTTCCATAAGTCACAAAATGTGACAAATTCTTCAACCTTGTTCTTCATTTTCCTAATTTCTGTGGCTAGTCTAGGTCTTTGACCTCTCCTTAAAACTTTCACAAAGCACTTTGTCAGTTTCTAACAGAGGCTCCTGCAGGGATTTTTAGTGAAACCGTACTGAATGTAGGGATCAGCTGGGCAAGGTTGCCACCCTGACAGTGCTATCCCCATCCATGGACATAGCGTAGCCCTTCATCGGCTGAGGTCTTTGGTTTCTCAGCAGTCTTGAGTTCTTCAGCAGGGAGGTCTTAAATGCCTTTTGTTACACTAATTCCTAAATATTAAATAGAGAGAGGCATTTTGCTACCAAAAATGTAATGTTTTATTTCATTTCCAGTTGTGCATTGCTAATTTAAGACTACAATTAACTTCTGTGTAACCATTTATTCCATAATCTTGCTAAATTCACTTATTGGTTCTAAAAGTTGTTTTATACTTTGCCTGGGACTTTTTTTCATGTAAACAACCAGCTGCAAAAGTAGTTTTGCTTGTTCTTTCCCACACATTAGGAGCCTCCTTCTCTCCTCTTGTCTTATATAAGGCCAGGGTTTCCAGTTGAGCAGTGAAACTGGCATCTAAAACAATTCAATCTTTTCCCACTCAGTATGGTATTACCTGTAGGTGAACTTTAGATGTTCTTTATCAACTGGAGAAGGTTCTCTTCTGTTCCTCATTTTTATTATAAATGCACATTAGACGTTCATGCATTTTCTGCATCTGTTCATGTGTATAGTTCTTACAGGCATCTCTGGTTATTTTCTTAGGATTTGTTCCTAGAAGTAAAAATAAGGGTCAAATGAATTTTTTTTTTTTTTTTTTTTTTTTTTTTTTGGTCTTTTTGAGACAGGGTCTCACTATGCAGTTCAGGCTGGCCTACAGCTCACTTTGTAGCCCAGGCTGGTCTCAAACTTGCAAAGATCCTCCTGCCTCAGCCTCCTGAATGCTGGGATTACAGACATGTGGCACCACACCCAGCTGAGTAAATATTTTTAAGCCTTTTCCATTCTTTTCCAAATGTTCATTCAGAGACACTGGGCCAGTTTATGTTCCCCCAAGCAGTGTTAGCCTGTCTGTTTTCTCACAGCCTTGCCTCTACCAAATTTTATAATTTTAACTTGTTACCAACTTTAAAAACATTCCCTGAGATGGTATCTTGTTTCTAGTTGTATTTATTTTATTGCTCTGAGCATGAACATTTTATTGACTATTTATATGTATTTGCTAGTAAATTATTTTCTTTACCTTTTGCCAGTTTTCTGTTGGGCATAATTTTTCATTTTTATTTGTATGTTTTAAAATATATCAGTTATTCATCTTGATCATATACAGTATATGTCCCAGTTCTTGGGCTTTTTGTTTTTCTTCACTGTTGTTGTTTTAAAAGACTTTCTTAGAGCAGCTTTAGGGTTATAGCAGAACTGAGTGGAAAGTGCAGAGACTTCCCACATGCCCCCGCACCCCAGTTGTACCCATGCTCCCCCAGTGTGGCACCCCCACTGGAAATGGTGCATTGGTTACAGTCGAGGTGCCTACTCTGGCCCCTCGTTATCACTCAAAGTCTGTGGTTCACACTTGTTATTGGATGTTCTCTGGGTCTGGACAAAGTAAAATGATGTGAGCCCCCCGTCACGATGTCACACAACGTCATTTCGTTTCCTTAAAACTCCTCCAGGCTCTGCCTTCTGTGGCTTCCTCCCTCTGACCCTGGAACCGCTGACCTTTTTACTGGCTCCATTAGTTCGCCTTTTCCAGAAGGACACACAGCTGGAGTCGCACAGTAAGCGCGCTTTTCAGACTGGCTTCCTTCACTTAGCAATTAGTCCTTAAGCTTTCTCCGTGTCTTTTCATGGCTGGTAGCTCACCTCTTGTAGGCACTGAGTAATATTCCCTTGTCTGGATGCACAACAGCGTACTGTTTGTCCCTTACCTACCAAAGGACATCTTGGTTGCTTCTCACTTTTGACAGCTATGAGAAGTCACCAAAGGATGAAGTTATTTCCAGGCCTCCCCTCCCCAACCCACCACACCAAACCTACCAGCACAACCCCTTGAAATCCATACACCGCCCCCCACCCCCCCGGCACACTGTGTCCTGCTCACCCCATGGGTGAGCTTTCTAGAAACCAAATAGAAGACAGAGGCTCACAGTGGAGAGGCCCAGGCAGAAGGCCCCTGCTTGTCCCCTGGGTGCAGGGCTGATTCCAAACCAGGAAGGAATCCCAGAGAGAGGGGCGACCACTCCCTTTCCTCTAGCAACTTGCCTCCAGGCAGAAGTCTGCTCATACCCATTCACAGCTCCTTGGGGGAGAATTATTTGCATCAATTAATTGAGTGATTCATTAAATTGACACTGTGCTTGGGATCTATAGTTGGGGCTTCATTGACTTTTCCTTCAGCAGACTCCAAAGAAAAGCAAGAGCAAAGTTAGAGGTTGAGGTGTTTTAAATCATGTTAAATTCTGGCCTATGTCTCTTTGACCTTGGGAGCAACAACTCAGTGTGCCTGGCAGTTTCTTCCTGTTCTTTCAAGGTTTTCCTAAAACTAGACCCTTCCTGCACGTATGGGCTATCTACTGCTGCATAACAAACCACCCTATCTTAGCATTAAAAAGCCACCTTTGACTTGCCCACAACTCATTTATTGGGCCAGACTCACGTAGGCTCTTCTGCTGGGCCCCCTGGGGCTGCCTCTGGTGGCTACAACCACTGGGACATCTCTGGCTGGAGGTCTGAAATGGCCCCTACTTACAAGAGGCGAGGCACTGGTGCTGACCAGCAGCCGAGTGTCCCCGCCCCTGTTCTCTTGTTTTTCCTGCCTGGGCTGTGTACAGGGGCCCTGCAGAAGCTGCCAGGCCTCTTGAAGTCCAGACTCCAGAACTTACACAGCAATACTTTGGCCACATTCTCTTGGGCAAAGCAACACCTGCCCAGATTTCATGAGTAGGAGGCAATTGTCACTTTATGAGACTGGGAGGGTTGTGGAGAACGTGAGGCCTCTCGCAGTCACAGCCTGGTGACTGACTGGCACAGTTTTCTCGATAAAGAAAGGACTTGTGTTCTAGGTGTTGCAGCAATACTGCTGGCTTCTCTCTCTTTTCTGTTTTTATATTTTGGTGACTTTTAGAAAGTGATAGAAACTAAGAAATGCCATTTCTTAAAACTTAGCATCATCAAGTTCTTTCTATAAAGCATTTTTAACTTAATAGCAACTTGAGAGTTATTGCCTGAATAAACCATCTTTTAAATTTTGTATCCTTTTAATTTTAATGCATTGCACATAATAATTTTATGAACAAACTAAATTTTCAGCACATATGAATACTCCTAAAACCAAAGTCACATCTGTAAAAAATCATCAAATTTTTTAAAAAGTAAATTTTCGATGTTCCCAGGTTTTATTTCCTGTAAATTTTTTTCTTATGAATTTTATATTCCCAAACATCTTACATTTTCTTACCAGGCCTGGGCCTATATGCCTGTATGTTATGTGTCAAGCCAGTGCTAGGAGCCACCGTGGTGGTGGTGGCAGCCCCTGGCACATAGCAGTCAGCCTGGAGGAGAGTCCTTGACGCCCTATAGGTGGCATCTGTGAAGATGGCCTCATGATCAGGGAACACGGCCTCCATCCTCTTTGCTCCAGTTCAAGCCCATGGGCTGTGGTAGTAGATCCCAAGCATAGTCTGGGCTTAATGAATCATCAATTAATTGACGCAAATAATTTTCCCACAGGGAGTTTCGAAGGGTTTAAGCAGACTTCTGCCTGGAGGCAAGTTTCCAGGAGAAGGTGTGTGGCAGACCCTCTCTCTGGCTCCCTTTCCTGGCTAGGAATCAGCCCCTTCCCCTCCAGGGACCAACAAGGACCTTCTGCCCAGGACTCTCCCTAAGGAGCCTGTCTTGCGTCTGCTATCAGGAAACCTCATCCTCCTCACCGAGTGAGCAGGGCCTAGAGGGCTGCGCTGGGGAGCAGGGGGACCACAGTGAGAAGCATAGGATGGAGCAGGGCCACTACCTCGGCCTCCATGTTCTGTTCCATGAGATGCTTATGAGGGCCATGCAGATGAGGCAAGCATGGATCTGCAGTCTGGCTAGTTCTGTGAACAGTAAAATCACAGTGTAGCCTGGCCAAGGTCTGCTGAGTTGGATACTGCAAACCTCAGCCTTTGGGGACCTCACTTGACTTGTGCAGTGGTCCAGGTGCTCCACATCCGTGCGTGTGCTCCTGGAAGTGGGCAGGCCTGGCCAAGCTGCTTCCTCCCACAAATGTTGGGAAGCATGCCCCCCCCCACCAGGCAGGCCCAGGGTTGTTCTTGGAGCAGTAAAGGGCCCAGAAGGGAAAGGCTGAGTGTGAGGGGCTCTGTCTGGAAGCCAACCCAGTTCCCCGGAAGAGCCCCTCTGTGTCCTGAGCTCCGGCTGAAGGGCAAGCTCAGGAGAAGATGGCCTGACCCACGTGAGGTCCAAGCCAGCTCTGACTATGGCTCTGGTGTTTGCTGGGTGTTACTATTAAATCTCAGGAGACAGGACTTAGCCTGTGGTGTGGCTGAACCCTTGCAATAAAACACTTTGCAATCAGGAATGTGACCAAATTCATGGAATGTTATAAAGGGAGGTGGGCTGTGCTGCAGACTTAGGCTGTGAAGTAGACTACAAGAACCCAGGCTCGATTTTCAAGCTTTGAGGACAAAGTGGGGGTTCAGATCTCAGCCCCTCCACCAGTTAGCTGTTCAACCTTAGGAAAAGTCACTTAACCTCTCCAGGTGTCGGTCTCTTCTTCTGTACAATGGGGTGATATTACTGTACATCTCACAGGATTATCATGAGGATGATACGCAGTAAAAACACGTGAGAATTGCTTAGCCCAGACCTGGGCAGAGAAACTCATGGCCCTCATACAACCTACTCTGCCAGCTCCCCTTCCAGCTCTGATGCCAACTTGAGGTTCCCGGAGGGCACTGGCCCCCTGCAGACCCCACGCTGGGAAGAGTCACAGAGGGGCTGTGCGCTGGAGCAGATCTGTGGTGTATTCCGTGTGGACCTGGGGCACATGCGCTCCCTGCGCCTTTTCTTCAGGTGAGAGGAAAATTCTGCCATTTTCGGACATCAGTAGGCCTAGGGATGCTTCCCAGGCCTGTGGCAGCGGAGGGAGCTGGGCCCTGGTTGCTGTTTCCAAATGCCTGCTTCCCCTGGGGCTGCCAGAGCCCTGGCTCTGGGAAGAACCAAGAAGGGCTGCTGTGTACGTAGAAGGAGCCAACCTGTTTCTGGAGGGGGTTCCCAGGTCCAGAGCTGTATTTCAGATTTGTATCTGAAGGCTGCCAGGGTTGAGCAGATGGTGCCCTCTGATGGATGCTTAGTTTTCCTGGGAATTCTCCCCACTGCCAGCCACAGTGGTGCACCAAGCCTACACCCAGGGGCTTCTGTTGGTGCCCACCCCACCAGGTTCCCAATCAGCTTTCAGCCAACCCCAGCACCTGGTCAGTGTCCACCCCTTGTACAGGAAGGAAAGATGTGGCCAGGCAGGTAGTGGCGGGGAGAAGGCAGCTCTGGGCAGCCTCAGGAGAGGGACCCCAGGAGGGAGCTCTGTAACAAAGGGGTTGCTGGGCATGAGTCGGCCCTTTCTCAATGCAGCAGGCTCCGCTAGGGCAGACTCTGATTACATTGGAAGTAAAGACCCGTGTTTGCACACTCTTTGCTACCCCCATGACCTTAGTGATGAGGCCTGCACCAGCGGCCAGCTGGTAGTCGCCAGCCGAGAGAGCCAGTACAAAGTCTTCCACTTCCACCACGGCGGCCTGGACAAGCTGTGCGAGGTGTTCCAGCAGTGGAAGTTCTGTGCTGAGACGCACCTGCGAGACCAGGTAGCCCACCAGCCCTGACCCTAACCCCGACTCCACCCTAACCCCAAACCTGCAGTCAGGGCAGGGCTGAGGGAAGCTCCAGGACATCCACCAATAGATGACCAACTGGACTGTCCCCATGAGTCCAGCGCCTTCCCAGCATTTCCTCCTCCCTGTCCTGTGTCACGGGTCCCCACGTCCATCCGCGCGGTTGTAGGGTGACCCCCATGGCTTCTGGCTGTCTGTGGCCTAAGGGGGCTTGACAGCAGAGCAGTTGGGGTGGGAGACATGTGCCCAGGGCTTTTTGAAAGTCAATGCTCTGCACTTAAAAAATCATGTTTTGACAAGGCTTCCTGCCATATTTTGCTCAATCTACATACAAATGTAATAAGAGCTCTTTAATTATCTGTTTAAGATACTGTATGTGCTTATTAGAAACGGGGCTGACTTTAAAGCCCCATCCTTCCCACAGAGCCTCCTGCTGGCTTCCCTTATTACAGTAGCATGGCGTCTCCCCCCTACGCTGAACAACCTTTGATTTTTGAATTAAATGTCAGCTGCAGTCTTGCCCTGGATTCGTGACTGCTCGCGGAGACAATCTGACAGGCTGGCTCCCCACTCGCAGAACAGCGATCCCTTTGTATGTGGCCAATCACGTGTAATTTATTGCAGGCCCTCCTGGCAGAGGGAAGTTAGGCCCTACAGGGCATTCATTCCGTTTTTTGCGGCTGGGCTTGGAGAGAGAGTAGGGGGCGGCGTTCAGAGTGGGAGCTGCAAAGGAAAAGCAATTTTAGGATGGAGGTATTTTCATTTTAATTGCGTCTAATTACACTTGCCATTTAGGGTTTGTATGCAGGGGGCAGCGCTTGCCCCTCCTCGCTGAAGAGAGAGAGCCTTGTAAATCCTGGGAACAGCATCGCCGGCTGCCAGAGCCCGGCATTGGAGATACTTATCTTTGCCCAGTTTCCCTCCCATCCAGCAGGTCGCAGATGAACGGACGTGCATACAGTTCTCCATCCGACGGCCCAAGCTGCCGTCCTCGGAGACACACCCTGAGGAGAGCTCCTACCGCAGACTGGATGTCTCCACCTGGCTCAGCCACCTGAACGAGCTGGGCCAGGTGGAGGAGGAGTACAAGCTGCGAAAGGTAAGGCCAGGCCCAACTGGCGGGCCTCGCTGGACCTCTTGTGGGGACAGGCAGCTGGAGGGAAGGAGGGCCAGGCACCCAGGGGCCGCTGGCTTGGGAGGGTCTTGTTCCCGGTGTGAGGTTCGGTGCGCTTTCACTGATGAAGTGATCAAAGCAGCTGCCTTGCAAACAGCTCCAGAGTGGGCTTGGGGATCCTGAGTCAGCCTGCACAGAAGGGGTTGCAGAAGTGCAGAGCAGCATTTCCAAAACCAGGGATTAGGCCATGACGTGAGAACGACACGTTAATCGGAGCGCCGCCCCAGGGGGCCTTTGACATTGAAATGAGCCGGTTTGTGTCCTGTATGGGAATGGAGGGCCGGTGCTTTCCCCTTGTAAACATGTGCAAATTGCCGGGGTCTGAATCAAGGCACTCCGAAGCCACCAAAACACATCTCTAAGGATTTGGGGTTCTTTGAGCTGCCCTGTTTTATCCCCTCCCCAACTTTTGCCGCTTCCTCCAGGCCATTTTCTTTGGCGGCATTGACGTGTCAATCCGGGGGGAGGTCTGGCCCTTCCTGCTGCGCTATTACAGCCCCGAGTCCACATCGGAGGAGCGGGAGGCACTGCGGGTGCAGAAGCGAAAGGAATACGAGGAGATCCAGCAGAAGAGGTACCGGGGACTGGCCCACCCCACTGCACCTTGGAGGAAAATGGCCTTGAAAGGGCAATTGGAAGTGCAATTCAGCATCAATAATATGTTTTGTGACCCATGGCTTCTTTTGAGAATGGGTCTCCCAGGAGTGTGAGCGATCGGGTGGGCTAAGTGCAGTCATTATGCCACACGCTCGGGCCCTCGGCGGGGGCTCCTCAGCTCACATGTCAGTTTGAGAACCCTTCTTCAAGAGGCTTAACTAGGCACTGACACCCCCAGCTGCAGGCTGGGCTGGGGGAAAGGAAGCTGCAGCCTGTGTCCCACCTGGGCGTCACTCCCCAGGGAGTGCTGAGCTCTCCTTCCCAGGGCTAAGGCTGTATGCCTCTCACTTGCAATGGGCTGTACTCTGCTGGTGGCTAGCAACTGTGAAGCTGAGTTAATGCAGACAACCTTGGATCCGAAGTCTTTGGGAGCTGAAGGGTCCTCCCCACCCCTGCATGCACTACTCACCCCCAGCACTGAATGCTGGACCAAAAGGCAGCCCTCTCCCCACCAGGCTCACCATGTCTCCTGAGGAGCACAGAGCTTTCTGGCGGAACGTGCAGTTCACTGTGGACAAAGATGTTGTCCGCACCGATAGAAGCAACCAGTTCTTCCAAGGGGAAGACAATCCCAACGTGGAGAGCATGAGGTACCCTGCTCCCTGGGGCCAGACAGGGCCAGCACATCCAGTCCTTCCTCATCTGCAAGTCTGTGGGCCTCACTTGACCTTCTGGGCCTCAGCCATCCCTCTGGAAAGGGGACTACCCCAGCAGCAGCTTTCTGCAGGGTCTCATCCAAGCTCATATGGTCAGGGTGCTAGAGCAGAGAGTCATCACCTCAGTGAAACTGTCCCAGTAACTGCCTCCCAGAGCAGCCACAAGGTGCCATCCAAGGGTACCAGCAAAGCCCCCCTCCCTAGGCACCACTGAGACTGTCCTCCACCTCCTGATGGGTGGTCGCTCCTGTGATAAAGCCACACAGAGCCAGAGGCTGGCATCTTTGACATTCTGCTGCAGCATGGCAAATAATTGCACAAAATTAACAGCCCATAAAAATGTCCCTGCCAGCCCACCCTTTGTCACGAGCAGTCGACCATTAAGAAAATCAGACCCACATTGCTCCTTATCCATGCGCATGGCTCTGGGCCTGGTGAGCAGCTAATTGCAGGCCATTACCTTCAGCAAAGTGAGGGCCAGTGTGCCTTGATCCAAAGCTTGGGATCTTGAGACTGTCACAAAGCTGCACACAAGCAGGTGCTGCCTTCCCCAGATGGAGAAGGAAGCCCTGGGCCGCAGGCCCCAGAGAAGTCAGCCAGAGCGGCCGGGTCAGCCCTTCTCTGCTCTCCCTGCCACCTCACAGGAGGATCCTGCTGAACTACGCCGTGTACAACCCAACCATCGGCTACTCCCAGGGCATGTCAGACCTGGTGGCACCCATCCTGGCCGAGGTCCTGGACGAGTCTGACACCTTCTGGTGTTTTGTTGGCTTGATGCAGAACACGATCTTTGTCAGCTCTCCCCGGGACGAGGACATGGAAAAACAGCTGGTGAGCACCCCGGCTCAGCATGTGTGCACGTGCGTGCATAGGAGCACTCGCACACACATGCTGGACAGCACCACGAGAGGGGGCACACCATCATCTCTCGTTGCCAGGGGTCTCCGTTGGTGATGTGTGGTGTTGTCACCAGTCAACAGCAGCAGAAAGCTGGGACAAGGTTGCTGATGAGTTGTATTTAGCCTCATAGGAGGGAACAGCACCCCTCAGTGTCCCAGGAGAGTACAGCCCCCTGGCCTGTGTAGGTCTCCCTCATAGGGGCCTTCTATCTTCGTGCACCTGACAGTACAGGCCAGAAAGACAAGGACAGGAAAACCCCATCACACCTATGCTGTGTGAAAGTGTCTATCAGTATGTCTGGGCTGCAGATCCAACATGGCTGAGGCTCTTAATGCCACCCTGAGGCCAACAGCAGTTCTCAAGTCCCTACCCCAAAGATAGAAGGGGTCCAGCTGACACCCCCTAGGGATGTCCCCAAAAGGATAAGCCCTACATCAAGTAGCACCAAATGATAGGAGAGGGGATGGACTAGTCTGAGTTCGTGGGGCCAAGGTGCTTGTTCTCTGTTCTCACTACATATCACCTGCTGGGTGCCAGTGCCATGCACCTGCCCCGTGCCAGGGTCAGGCCCTGGGATGTGGACTTGCCTCCGCCCCCAGGCCAGGGGAGGCTCAGCCTGGAAGTTAACAGTGTAAGCAGAGGAGGCTGGGCCCCCAGAGGTAAAAGTGACAGACATGTGATGGAGACAGGGAGAGGACAGCAGGAGTTCCAGGTCCCCAAGGCTGAGGCCGTCTCCCAGCATCACAGACTTAGCTGAGCAGGGATGCAGGCAATCATGAAGGCCTGATTTTGAACTAGATATGCTTGGCGAAGCCCTGGTAGACCTGGGGCACTGCGGAGCTTGTCCTGCAGGTAGCGCACGAGGCCACCAAGGGGGAGATAGGACTGCAGAGCACAGCAAAGAGAACTCAAAGCTAAGGCAGTGAGGAGCCTGGTGGGGGTCATGGGGGTTCAGCCATCATGGCCTTGTGGCCCTGAGCTGCAGAGCATAGACACTGGCCTGGCAGGAAGGACGGTTGAACACAGCTCCTGGGCCCCTGCAGTCTTAACCACTGTCTCCCAGGGAACAAAGGGTCACTTGTGCAGAGAGAGGCCTGAGGGCTGCGGAGACCCCTCAGCTCTGATTCAAGAATATCTGACCCTCCCACCAGCCTGCTCCCACTCCCACTCCACATCACCCTGAGTCCCTGTGATGTCAGGTTTCCACAGTACCCAGGAGGCAATCACAGGTCTGACGCCATTCGCCCCTGACGGCTCAGTGACTCATGAGCTGCCAGAGATTGATTTTCCCACAGCATTGGTGAAGTCAGCAGCCCGGGCCGAAGGATGCCAAAAATAGCTTTGTTCTTGTCCCATGTCACGGGGAGAGACCTTTTGTAAGGAAATCCAGCGTCCTGGAGGTTCAGACGCATCCCCTCCCTGCTCTGAGTCAGCCCACGGAGATGAAGGGTTGTGGTGGGGAGAAGAAAGGGGTTAGGCAGGCTCCCCTGGATGACCTGCTCCCCTTGCCAGGAGGGGTAGGTGTTGGAAATAGCCCCCAGATGCAGGCTGGGGCTGGGTGATGCCCCCAGGAGTCAGCCTCCCAGCCACACAGGGTAGATGCCATGCTTTCCTAGCTCTGGGCTAGCACTGAGAAATCTTAACCCTCAGGAGGTCTCAGCTGAAAAACTGACAGTGGAGGTTGCATCTACTCAAGGGATACCTTCATCACTAGTATGTGGTGAGATGTGAAAAAAACTTACAACACTGCAAATTTGCATTTATTATATTTATGTAGTAAAATACATGATTTTTCATTTAGTTGTAGTTACAATTTAGAAATTATTAAACAGAAAAATATAACACTGTATCCCAGAGTTTGCAGTATCTCTCATGGACAATGCACTGTCAGACATCACACCTTTATAAAACACGTGTTACAACCAAACTGACAGCTTTAGCATGATGGCTTAATGTCAGTCTTGTGCAAAGGCAGCTACTCTCCACCTTCAGCTTATGTCCCCAACGTATGCGCCAATATTTGAGAAAAAGGGCTACTTGTATCTCAGAGCCACTGAGATCTCCCGGGGGTTAAACCTGAGTCAAACTGGCAAAGATAGGTGTGGGCAGGGACGGAATGGATAAGTGGGCAGAGCACCTTCCCCTCCTCGTGTGCTTTTCAGTGCTGGGGTGGAGGAGTGGGCCTCCTCGGCCATGGCAGGGATGCAAATGGGCTGACCATCCTGGCCTCCCCTAGCTCTACCTGCGGGAGCTGCTGCGACTGACACACCTGCGCTTCTACCAGCACCTAGTGTCACTGGGCGAGGATGGTCTACAGATGCTCTTCTGCCACCGCTGGCTCCTGTTGTGCTTCAAGCGAGAGTTCCCCGAGGCCGAGGCCCTGCGCATCTGGGAGGCCTGCTGGGCCCACTACCAGGTGAGCAGGGGGTCCACCCCAGCCTCCTCCAAACTTCCTCTGAGGGGGTCCCCTCTCCCTGCCACATGCCACCAACAGCCAGCCCCTCACAGCAACTGCTATATGGTCCCATGTGGCTGGCTTCAGCCCTTCCCTCCCCAGTCACTGAAATTGATGCAGATTGCCAACTGACGGCGCTCATTACCACGTTCTGGGGCTGAACTCCCTCCTGTCATGACCAATCAGTGGGAGAGACATCAGCCAGCTGTGAGGCCACAGCAGCCGGGGTGCAGGTGCCCATGTGCGGGGGCCAGCCTGCCCAGCCTGCACCCCTGGGACTACTCTGCCTAACACCAAGATCCAGAAGAGCCCCTCTTCCTCACTCTCAGCAAAGGGCCCAGTGCCATCCTCCCTGGCAGCCCCTCCAGAGAGCCCTAGTCAGTGATGCCAGCTCCCACTCCCTGCTCACCACTCTCGATGTCTCCTCCACTGATTTCCTTCCCAGCACAGGGCTGACTGTCACATGGCTTTAACACCACGTCAGGCACCAGTTGTCGATGTGAGAGGATGGGCAAGTCTCTTTCAATCCATCAGCCTTTTAAAAAAAAAATAGCAGAGGGCCTGGGGATATAGCTCAGGGGAATAAGCGCCTGCCTGGCAAGCGCAAGGTCCTGAGTTTGATCCCCAGTACCACAAAAAAAAAAAAAACCCTCAGGGTAAAAAAAAATAGCAGGGATGCATTCTGGAGGGGACAACTCTCTCTCCTGGGCCTGGCTGCAGCAGCTTCTCCAGACAGACCTTGCAGAGATGCAATTACCCACCCTGTCCACTGCACAAACGAGCATGGGCATTTCCCACCTTGAGCCATGTTACCGAGCCATTATATCTTAAGAAATGTAGCACAAGCTCCCAATGGTATCTGTTCATTCGTCGTGGCCCGCCACAGCTCGTACCCCTGGCTGGAGTCTGGGCTGTGTTTCCCACCTGCATGAACACACTGGACATGGACAGTCAGGATGAATGGCCCCCACCTTCCCCACATTCTTCCAGAAGGAGCCTCATGTCCACTTCCTGGAAATCTCATCCCAGCCAGAGTTCTTGCCAATGCCAAAGGGCCAGGCTGAGCCAAAACAAAACCTTTCTGGATCAGTTCTGGGAGAGCAGCTGGGCATCTTGGGGGAGTTCAGGATCCCTAGCTTCTGCCCAAAGTGAGCACTCTGCCAGCCTGACTGGGGACTTGGCACCTGGGTGGGTGGTGGGTGGTGGGTGGCAGGAGACAAACAGACTTCCTAGGACCCCATCCTTCCTCTGCCTCTGGAAGCCAGCCTGCCTGGAGGTGTCCAGGTGGGAGCACACATGGCGCTCAAGGCCAGGACCCAGTATGCACTGCCTGCTGCTCAGTCAGGCCCTGCAAGGCAGCCTTAAAGGAGAGCAGCAGAGTCTGTCATGGGCCTCTGAAAAGAGCGGAGACATGAGATTGAGTCTGCCCTCAGGAGGGCCGTAGGGAGTAACTTGGCTGGAATCTGCTTCCCAAAGTCCTAGTAACAGACCATTGTGTAGGCATGCACGGTGGGCCTCAGCCTGCAGGCAGGAGGGCAGACCAGCAGATTGAGGCTGCCAGTGGCTCATGCACCCCAGGAATGTGTTGTGACTTGGCTGCAGCATGCGGGCCAGGATTTGGATGGATTTTGTTCTTGGCTCTGTCACAGACTACCCAAAGACCCAAACAGAACAGCACCAGCACTGTACATTCTGGACTCGGAGCAGCCTGGGTGTGTGTGCAGCACCATCTACCCATGGGAACACTTAGAATGAAAACCAGTGCAGCTGCACAGACTACAAGACCCACAAGCTTAGGTCTCAGACCCAGAGCCCTGCTACATACCTCTGCCCTCCTCCAGGTGGGGTGGGGGGTAAGCCAGGCCGGCCTGAGCTCCACTTCTCCCCTCAGACTGATTACTTCCACCTCTTCATCTGTGTGGCTATTGTGGCCATCTATGGGGATGATGTCATTGAGCAGCAGCTTGCCACAGACCAGATGCTCCTGCACTTTGGAAACCTGGCCATGCACATGAACGGAGAGCTGGTGCTCAGGAAGGTAAGGGAGTTCACCCAGCTAAAGACCCCACCCCCACAAAGGCCCCGCCCCATGCACACAGGCTGCACCCCTGAATGCAGGTCCCCACCTCCTGTGTACACAGAGCTCCATCCCCAAATGCAGGCCCTGCACGCCTGCCCTCTATCATGTGGCCTAAGGCTCTGGTCCACATCTGCTGTAGCATCTCAGGACTTGTGTCCCAGAAAGGCTGTCCCTACACTCCTTATGGACCCCATCCTGACACGGGCCTCCGTGGCCACAGATTCTTGGGCTGGTACCCATCCTGTGGCTCCGCACTCCCAGCCCAGAGCTAGGGAGACTGAGGAGGAGTCTTGGCCAGGGTAGGGGGTGGGGATGGGCAGCTTCCCATGCCAGATTAGCCAGGATGGAGAAGGGGCTAGAACATCTGGGGCCTCTTCCATTTCCAGACTTGGGCTGGAAGTGCTGCGCCTTGGAGTTCTCTTGTGTTCCGTGGGGGCAGTAAGGAGGGGTTCTCAGGGTACTCTGCACAGGACCTCAAAACAGACCCCCACAGTAGCTCAAAGTGACTGGTGGGACAGGACAGGGCACCAGTGCCTCCTGGTGGCCTGGGGCAGGTGAAGCTCAGGTCGAAGGGGTCCTGCATGAAGACCATTTGGGAGCTTCTTGCCTTGAACCACCCATTAGCGCCAACTGAGAGCTTCATGGTCCCTTTCCAGCAGCCACTGCAGGCCCAGGGCCTAGGTCCTCTGTACTGCCACTGAGTGGGACCTAGTGGGGAGAGCCCTGCCCTGAGCCATCCATAGTGAGAGCCCCTGGCATTGGCCCTTGCTTTCAACCGCTCCCCTGGGGACCGTGGCCACCACACTCTCTCCCTGACCCTGCCCTCTCTCCTTGCAGGCCAGGAGTCTGCTGTATCAGTTCCGCCTCCTGCCACGCATTCCCTGCGGTCTGCATGACCTGTGCAAGCTCTGTGGGACAGGCATGTGGGACAGCGGGTACATGCCTGCCGTGGAGTGTGCTGGCCACCACCCAGACTCTGAGAGCTGTCCCTATGGGGGCACTGTGGAGGCGCTTTCACCCAAACCCCCGAGAGATGGCAAGAAGGGCCCAAAGGCATCTCGGGAAGGCTTTGGTTTCCGCAGATAGGGGCTGCTGCCTGCTCAGGACAAGGGGTGAAGGGCCTCGCCAGAGGTCCCAGCATGTGGGAGGGGGTGGGGACAGGCATGGAGGGACAGAGGGGTGGTAAAATGTAAGGAAGATGCCTTCAGGCAGCATGGAGAGAACCACTGCACAGTAATGCAGAGTCTTGAAATGACAGCAGTCAGCCTAGCAGCCACCCAGAGAGGCTGGCTCTGGGAACTCGGGGGCCAGGAGCACCTCAGGATGCAGGCCACTGGGCCTTCATGCCAGTCACCTTCAGTGGGTTTCAGCATGGCCCAGGAGTTCTTCCTTGCCAGGGAATGGAAAAGCAGGAATAGAAGGAAGCCTTATTCACCTCCAGCACCATGGGATGTAGAAAAAGGGGGTCCTCTGCCTAGGCACAGAGACATTCCTGCACCCAGACACTCCCACACCTACCCTCCACTCTTCCAGGGAGCCAGCATGAGAGAGACATCAGGCAGCACAGCCAGGAGAGGCCTCCTGATGTGAGGACCAGTGTTAAGACTGGGGACTGGGTCAGCATAAGCGCTGTGCCCATGGGAGAAAGGAAGTGCCTGCCCACAAGCCAGAGCCATAGGCTCCATTTGTCAGATGCAACCAAGGGGTTGGGACCTTCACCTAAGGATCCGAGGTGCTGTTTACAGTCAGCCCCACCAAATACAGCAGCCAACTGGGGGCTGAAAGGGCCAAAGTGCAAGCGCATGTGTACATGCGTGCGTGTGTGCATGCGTACGAGTGTGTGGGGGGCGGGTGGGTGCGCAATATTAAGTGACCAGCCAAGACCAAAAACCTGAGCTGGCTGGGAAGGTTGGGCTACCTCCCTCAGGACCTGCAGCTTCTGCTTGAAAACGGCCTTCTCAGTCAGCTTCTCAGGTGGCTGGGCACAAAAGGCCACTGCCACACAGGAGCACATGGGGCCCTCTACTTCTGGGTTGGAATGAGACTTCCCAACACATTGTCCTCCAAAAGGCTGTCATTCACTGCTTCTGGGAGTGAGGGACAGACAGACCAGACTCATGACCTGTGATGAGAACGCTCCCAGCCATGCGTGGAGAGCCACATCCGAGGCAGTGGGAGTAGGGTGCTCAGAGCCCTCTCCTGATGTCACCAGGAGGTTCCTCCTGTGCTCAGCTCTGACCTGGAAAAGTAGACACTGCTGGATGGTGCCACTAAAAGATGTTTGTCATCAGGAAAAGGAATCCCTGTCACTAGCCCCTCTGTTCTCTGTGAGCCTGGTCCTCTCCACAGGAACCTGCAAGTTCCCAGGTCCCTCTGCCCAGGAGCCCTGGGGCGGAGACTGGGGCTATTGAGAACCCCTGTCACTATGCCCATTTTAAGCTCTGACCTGACCATTATGATCCTGCAGTGGTAACCCTGGGAGGTGGGATTCTCATCTGCTGTACTTCTGGAAAGAGGATTGTTGACTCCTGATGCCCTGGGGAAATAGCTAGAGCTTACCTGGCCTGTATGGCCCCAACCCTCTGGGAGCCAGACCCAGAAACAGGTATACTGTTAGCTACCCCTTCCTATAGTAATACACTGTAGCAAATAACCCCCAAACCTGGTGACCTAAAACCCTGTGCTCCTAGCTCACACACAGATTTGCTGGTCATGGTCCTGGTGGGCAGTTCTGCCTTGGTTGGACTTGCTCAGCCCTAAAGTCCCAGCGACTCAGGGGTCCCAGGGAGGTCGGGTCCAGGTTGGGGGGTAGGTCTCTGGCATCCCTGCTGCTGGCCAGCCCCACTGGGCACATGCCTTTCCAAGCCTTGCAGACACAACACCTGCCGACATCACTATGTTAAAGCAGTCACGTCACCAGACTTGGCATCCTGGGATGGGGGCATGGGCCCCCATCGTGGTCATATAGGCAAAGCTTATGAATTCCCCTGCCCTCCCCTCCCCATAGCCTGATACCTTGTGCCTTTGGGCTGCTATAGCTGGAGGATGGGGTGGGGGAGAGTAGCAGGTGGGGGGAGTGTCCATCCTGTCTCAGCTTCCATGGGTTCCTCTCTGGCAGCTCCCAAGACCTGACGCAGACCCACTAGCTGCATCATTGCCAGGTGCCAGCCCTGCCCCTCACCCCACACCCCATGAGCCAACACAGGTCCAGGGGACATCTGCACCTGTGGGCCAGTCAGGGTCTTGGAAGCCAGACCTGGGAGTGTCAGCTGACAGAACCCTGCTGGGGGCAGGGGGTGGGCAGGGGAGTCCTCATTCACACAGCTCCCTTAATCTGGATGCAATTAGAGGAAACCAGCCAAAAACCCTGCGGCAGCTGTTACCCCAGGATTATTCCCAGCCAGCAAAAGGCATTAGGGTGATAATTCAGTCATTAGACTCCAAGCCTTCCCACCGCCAGGACGTGCAAATAGGGGGTAATCAGCCCGGCACTGCCATCCTCAGCGATGCTGCTTATTTAACCCATTTTTTAAAATGACACTTAATGTTATTGGCCGGTGCGCGTGTGTGCGCATACTTAAAAGTTGGCGCTCGGTCCAGCTCCACCACTAATGTTGGTGCTGACAACGCTGTGTGATGTCATCTGGGGCCTCTGGGATGAGAGGGCACCTTTGATGTGTGTGTGCAGGCACTAGCAGGGCAGTGGTGAGGCTTGACACCTGCTGCCACCCAGGGAGGTCCTGCTGACTTCTCGCTGGGGGGGAAAAAAGGGATGCCAGGGGCCTAGGAGGGGGACACACCAACAGGAAGTGGCAGAGCTCTGTGACCAGGCCAGAAGGGTGTTTTCCCAGGGTACAGGGGATACAGTGCCCTTGCGGAAGGTTCTACCTCAAGTCCTAGCTAGGAAGACTCAGACTCTCCCAACCTGTCACCTCTGCAGAGGAACAGGGTCTGGAGTCCACATGGGCAGTCTTGGGCCTGGACACTGGCCACACAGCAACTTCCTGACCAGCCAAACCTCAGGCAGCGGGGAGGCTGTTAAATCTCAGAAGCAAGGACCTCAGGGCCCATGTCACACCTTGCTAGCTGAGAGGCCACCATCTTTAAAGTGTGGCCTTCCTTTTGTCTTGGACTGTAGCGAGGGCTGGCAGAGGGCACCCAGCTCTTACCTTTGATAGGTGGCCCTTGAAGGGTAGGTGGCCATAGGAGGTGGGGCGTGGACTATAGATGAGGCTTCAGTTCCTCAGAGCTCTTGTTTGCTTGTCTGCCAGAAATGACTTGAAGAGGGTGGCTTAAGGGAAGTGGGGATCAGCTCAGGCTGGGCAGTCCTCACTCCTGTCCAGCCTTCTCTGCCCCCTGCAAGGAGCACGGGTTGTGGACACCCTGGGCTCACTGGGAAGAGGGAAAGAGCTACCTTCTGTGTATCTGTGCAGAAGAGGACCCTGGAGGCTTCTTACCTCAGAAGGGGGAGGAGAGGTCCCCTGGGAAAACTGCACAGTACCAGGCAGTGCAACCTGAGACCGTGGCAGGCCTGGCTGCCCAGCTGGGTCACCCATCCCTGACGTACCTGGGAATAGACAGCCCTGGGATCTGTGAGGCCTGAGGTTCTAGACAAACTACAGGGACTTCTGTCCTAGGCAGAAATGCCCCACCTCTACAGGCCAGTTTCTCCCAAAGTCCTCCCTTGAGCTGAGAAGCTGCGCTGTGCAGGGGAGGATCTCTTCCCTGGGGTTGGGGACATGGCCCCCTGGTGCATGGCCTTCTACCTCTCCCAACCTGTCTCCTCTCCTGTGAAGCAAGAATAAGGTGCCCCAGGCTGTCTCTCAGGGCTGCCTCAGGGAATCTTGGTGTCCAAGCCACAGTACAGATGGTTTACCATGGCCCAGGACTTCACCTGCCACTCAGGGAAGAGACCACTGGCCTTAGCCTTCCACAGTGCTGCCCGCATGGGGCCACACTCCCCAGGTGGTTTGGAGTCAGCAAACCCGCGTCCCTCCCACGTACCCACCTTGCTGTGTGTCTTCTGCCAAGGGCAAAGCTCCCTTCCTCCTCTGCAAAGTTCACTCCATGCCATTCATTCCTGCCATGAAGAAAAGCCAGCCACAAAACCTCCTCAGTGAGCCTGACCTGTGTGCCCGTGTGTGCCCATCCACATGCAAAGCTCTTCCACAGGAAGGTGCCAAGTGTCTTCCAGATCTGACCTGTCTATGAAAATCTCACAGGCTACAGACTCTGGCCTCCTGGGTTGGCGCTTAGGACCAGTAAAAGGATATTCCTGGGCCTCCCTAAGCAGAGAGAAATGCAAGCAGCCTGCCACAGCCAGTCTTTTCTATATGCTGAATTGTATGTCCAGGCTAGAAGGTAGCACTTCAAGTCCAAAGAGAGATCAAGCCCTGTGACCATCTTTGCTCTGGATGCTTCGCAGGTAGAGAGTTATTTAAGGGAAGCCTCCCAAAATTGCTATCATTCCCAAGAGATTAGTGATGTCTGCAGCAAGTCACTCGTTCTCTGTGTTCTGCTTTGTTTTTTTAAACTATAATTGCCCACCAGTCAGGCCCAGGGCTGGTACCATGATCCCCACGAGCCATAGCCCCAACTGCTTCTGGCTTTCATGGATTCCACTGCAGAGAAAATAAAATATTGACAACTAGTGTGCTTGGTACTAAAAAGGTGGTAGGGGGAGGGTGTTGCTAGGCTTGGAAGAGGTAGGACGAAGTGCTGGGCAGGGAGGGTTAAGTGGGAGGTGAGCCAGGAAGGTCTGTTGTCACTTCAGCCTTCCGCAGTTCTCAGGTGCTCTGAGGTCGAGGAGGGGAGGCAGCCCTGGGAACTGATAGGGACCCCGGAGGCTGCTCTCTGGAAGGCTTACCTTGGCAATGGATGGACTGGTATTTGGGCTGCAGGGGGCTGACTAAGAAGAAGGGATCCAAAGCCTGGCACAGGGAGAGGGGCAGACAGCTACAGAAAGTTGACCAGGTCCCTGAGCTGACCAGTGTCTGAAAATGTAACCAGCATTTTTTTCATCGTTAGCTGCCAGGGCTTCAGTTTTAGGAAAAGTCTGAATCTTGCATTTGTGGACTGACTTCTTACAGAGGAAAAAGGAGAATTTGACATTGATGGGCAGGGTCTGTCTCATCCTTCGGCTACTTGGCCTTGGTGTAGACCTTTGAGCACATGCCACGCCCTCCTATGCCAGCAAGTGTCCCCAGGAGGCTGGCCAAGTGCCAGCCAGGATGGGGGCTGGCAGGTCCTCTTGGAGCCCATCAGAAGCAACAGCTCACTGTGCTGTATAAGGACACTTCTGTCTCTTTGGTAGTGAGTGGAGCCAACGCCAGGCTACAGGGACAAGCCACTCAGACAGCCAGACCTGCTGTCCCAAGGCCAGCCACGCCTCTTGTGCCTGGGAAGGTACATGTTTTACAGGACAGCTGGGCCGTGTGCACAACGCAATGTTTACTCTGCAGCCAGTGGCGGAGGCTACACAGGGCGAGCTCTCTAGGGCCTCACTCATGCTCATGCTTATAGCAGAGACATGGCCAACAGCCTCTTCCTGGCCCTCACTCACACATGCGTTCATGCAACAAGCACTTATACCTACTCTGCCCAGGTAGGGGACCCATCCTACCATGCCTTGGCCTTGCCCCCGGGATCAACATGGGGCATACAGGGCTGGTCCATGTGTGGGGCAGGGCCAAGTGAATCACCATCCTCTACCTGGGCAAACCCCACACCCCAGTTTCCATGTGGCCTTGGACTGCCCCTCCACCACAGATGTGAGTGGCTCCAGAGACTCAGGTGAGCAGGAAATGCCCCTCGCCTCATCTCCTCTCACTCCAGTTGAACCTTGGTGTGAGCCCCTATCAATCCAGCGCTGTTTCAGTGTTACCGGTCTCTCTCTACTCCATTCTGCACACAAGTTGTACAAAACTACACACTCTGTGCTCCTGACCCTGGTTGCTACTGAGTTGCCATTTCTTTGAACCCAAAGAAGCCAATGGCTTGGGGGGGGGCTGACACTGCCCTTGCTGCATATGTGCTGTGCCCCATCCAGGAGGAGGAGCCTCAACTTCCCTGCTCCCTGCCCCCAGAACAGGAGAGCCTCACGCTTGCTCCCTTCTCAGCCAACTGTGTGCTTGACGAGAAGCTAGACCTGTGGCTGCTTCCCCACCCTCTGCTACCCACAAAGCACCTTCACTGACCTTGGGATGACCTTCAGATCTCTGCATTCCCACCTATCAGAAGGGGTGGCGCCTCTTCCACCCACCCCTTGCCTATCTCTGTCCTCTCTCCATGTCTCAGGAGAATGACCAGGCCTCTGGTTACTGGCTAAGTAGCATGGCATTCACACAAGTGGCTCAAAATACAGCACTCAAGTCTCTGAAGAAGAGTAAGTCTGCCTCAGCCACCAGGTGCTGTCAGTTCTTCAACCCTGAACAGAAAAGGACACTGGATATTTTGAGACTATACTTGGAGATGATGGCTTCAGAATGTTCTGAGTCTGTATCTAGAGGCTGAACTTAGGATGGCCTTAAGGAGTGCAGTGCCACAGGCTGGGAATAGTGGCTGGCTCCACAGGAAGCAAAGCCCCCCCCCCAGCAGCAAGAGGCACCCGCAGTATCCACCAAGGTCCAGACACAAGTTGTCTGATAAAATTTGTTGCTTTCTGGCTGTGAAGTAAAGTGTTGGAAAATGACACAGTGCCCTGATGGCTACCAGTCTTCAGTAAGTGAGCGTGTGGGGGGCTGGGGATATAGCTCAGTGGAATAAGTGCTTGCCTAGCAAGCGCAGGGTCCTGAGTTTGATCCCCAGTACCGCAAAAAAAAAAAAAAAAAAGCGTGTGGTCTAGCAGTGTTTAAACCTAACAGAGTAGAGCAACAGACAGAGGCCAGAAAGTCCTGTCAAAAAAGGCGCTCAGAGCTCTGCTTGGGCTCACTGGGGCACAGTGGCCAGCGCTGGGGACAGGCAGAGGATTCTGAGAGTGACACCAAAGAGAGTGAAAAGCTTTCAAAAGGGTAAGGGATGGGGCCTCACAGTAAAGCCTGCTGGGTAATAAATGTTGAGCATTCGTAAACTATGGAGAGGGTGCTAACTAGCTGTTTGCTACTTCTCTGGGATGGGAGACCTGGGCAGAGGTGCTACTGGCTGTGGAAGGCTCTACCAGAAGCTGTCATCGGGAGGTGCCACTCCACTCCTTTCTACAACTCTGGGGCTTGGAGGGCAGGCTCTGCGTGTGGGGCTCACCCTGAGTGGGGAGCAGCTACTGCTAACAGGGTCTCTGGCCCAAAGGGCCACACAAGTGTAGGGGACACTGCTAGGGGACATTCTGGCTTCTAAAAGGAACCCAACCTCTTGGCCTCCTTCTGTGAAAGGGAGATCCTAGTCTACCAAATATCAACAGGCAGAAAAAAAATCCACTGGGAACTGGAGTCTCGGGGTGGGTGGGTAACAGATGGGCCACCTTCAGTGACAACTCCCAGGCAGTATCAGGAATCCAGCCTCCTGTTGTTCTTGTGCCCACCTCCTCCCCATATTACAAACTGGAAATAGGTGCCCAGAGACACACGCTTTCCTTTCCCCAGAGCCTGCACCCTCTTGCCTTTCTGATAAATGCCCAAGTTCTGTGGAATGATTGCTTTAGAGGGGTGCTCCTCCCAATTCTTTGTCTTTTTGCTTAACAAGCTCAGGACCTCTGCATCAGGTGAGCAAGCCGAAGTGACCTTTCAGGATGTGGCACCAGCTGTCCTGGGGTGGCGTGGTTGTGGGGCTTCTGGCTACACAGGGGAGGCTGGACATTTCTGAGCAAGCTGTCTGCATGGCTCAGGAGCTGAGCGCAGGAGGGCAGTAAAGGAGGTTGGAGCAGGGGCCAGCCACAGGTTTCCCCGCAGGTACCCATGGGGATATAGTGGCCCAGCTGAGAAAGGAAGGTTCTCCTGCTTCCTGCCTGCAGCCTCCCCCTCTCCTTGTGCCCCTATTCCCCTGCCCACCCCCTCCAGGATGCTGCAGATTTTAGTCTGAGCAGGATCCTCAGCTCTCAGTGGCCAGGGTATAGCCACCAGGGCAGGGCCCTGTCTATATTGGAGACTGACCACAATACGAAGATCTGTTTGTGTAGGGGGGCTGCTCCCAGCCTCCCAGGATCTCCAGTAGATGGGGCACCCCACCTCACCCAAAAGTGCTCCAGAGGCAGCTACTATTCCCCGTGTGCTCCAGAATGCTGGCCTTGCCATCTAGGCCAAGACATAGAGTAGCGTGGGATTGAGCAACATGCGTTCTCACTCTCGCTCTGCAAAGTGAGAGGAGGAAAGGGATGGGCATGTGGAGTCCCTGGCCCACTGCAGGTCTTGTGTCCACAGGTGGTTGAAGTCCATAGGTCAGGAGAGTAGAGGAAGGAGCAAGTGGGCACCTGTGTGCTCAGAAATCATCCCGGGCTGGTTTCTGATTCAGCGGTAAGAGGCCAGTTCTGCTCACACCAACCCCTTTCTGTATGGGGGTTTGTGGCCGCTCCTCTCAATTTCACAGCCACTTTGGTGTTCACCGATGAGCAGACACTACAACTCAGAGCCACTGCACAAGGTTCCTGTGCAAGTGGGAAGGGGGCCACCTATCTAATCATATCAGGCATGCCCCAGGTAAGTATCAGTAGCCGGTAGGATGGAATTTGGGGGAGTCAAACTACAGTGATGCTGTGCAAACCAGCAGTTATGTCACAGGAAAACACACAGCCCCAAAAGGACCTGGGCCTCCCTGCTCTGCCCCAGGTCCCAAGGGAAAGTTCACAGCTGCCCCAACCCACCCAGTGCAGCACCCAGGGCATGGTGGGTCCTCTGGCTCCAACCCTTCAGAGCCCACCCACCCATCCCTGTCCCAGTCCCCAGAGCCAACACCAACTGGGGCACCTCCGCCTGCCAGGGTTCCAGGCCCTCAACTCACTGGTCTTCCATCTGTCTGTGTGTCTCTATCCTTGTAAAGCCTGGTCTCTCTCACGCACACATACACACAGGCATGCACCATGCCCCCTTCTGCAGAGTCACAGAAGAGGGACCGTCAGGCCTCCAAAGAGCACCAGGTACCAGGACCCCCTGCCCCTGTGTTAGGGGGTGCTAGGACCCCTCTTTGATGCCAAGGGTGACCATTTCCCTCCCCCCTCCAGGCTCAGAGCTGCATGTGCTCATCTTGGGCAGAGTCCTCTGAGTCAAGCTGAGCCTGCAGCGGACCCTTTGTCTCTTTGGGACACACCCAATGAGGGCAGGGCATTGCTAACTGCCCACCAAGGAAGAGTTACCAAGTACCCCAAGGTGGGATGGAGGGGCTGCAATCAATAGGGCCCACTCCAGGAGGACATGTGGGCTGGACCCACTGGTAGCCTTGGGTATCATGCCCTCCCTTTCTGGGTCTCAGGGAAAGGAGGCTGGAGGGGTCCTACACTTGAACCCTGAGTTCCCTGCTCTGCCTGGAGCTGAACGTTGAGTGTCCTCTCTGAGCATGAGTGTTGCCGTGGGTAATGCAGTCCCTAGTAGTGCCCACCCCATGCCTACACCATTATGGCCGCATGTCTGTTGGGTCTTCCTGGCCTGTGTCCCCACTCCTAGCTAGGGGCCTGACCTGCAGCAGCCTCTCAGGTGTCTGCTGGATAATAAATTAATAAACCAGGCCCTTCCCAGATGCTCAGCAAATATTGTCTGAATGCAGGAACGTCGCCACCAATATGGACACATGTTCATGTACACAGACCATAAAAGAGGCCTGAACAAGGGCTGATGGGCCGATAAGATTAGACCTGAGCTGGGAGGCTGCTCAGCAGGTCAGCAAGGTGGGCGAGGGGCCGGAGAAGCCGTCTGCCTAGAGCAGAATCGGAGGACGCTCCTGTCCCTGTGGCTCCTTCTGTGCACGCTGTCCTTGGGTTCTGATCAAAGCATCTCTCATGCTATGACCCCTCGGGCAAGTCACTGGCTCCTCTGAGCCTTGAGTTACTTGCCTGTGGGCTGGGGACTAGGACACAGTGCCCACCTCTCCCACCCACTGCAGGATCACTGTGAACTAAGAAACAAGGCATTCCCTATCTCTGTGCCACACAGGGCCAGGTCACCCACAGCCCTCTCTCTGGGGCTTCCCACTGAGGGCTCAGGCAACTGACTGTCCCATGGGAAGTGAGTGGCGATGACTGGGACATGGTGACAGCGGCACTGTCACTGCTGGTTCCTAGACAGCTCCTCAGATGAGCAAACGGGGAGAACAGAGTTGGGGACATGCTACGGTGTCTCAGCCCAAGTGTGACCAGCAGCAGAGGAAAGGACTCCAGCTCTGGGTCAGGCCCTGCCCCTGCTGGGCTGTGAACACAGGGCACAGGAAGTGCCATAGGGAGCCTGGGCCTCTGTCCACCTTGTTGGCTGTGACCCTCAGGCTTGCTGGCCCACGTGCACTCTCTCTGGCCCAGCCCTGATGGGGTGAGAGACCCTGGAGTTGAAATCCCTTGGAAGTTGTCAGATGTGCTCAGTGGCCAGGCCAGGCAGGACCGGGGCCTCCATACGGAGCCATAAGAGTTGCGTCTTTCACTGTTTTATTTTTATTTTTCAGCTGAGGGGCAGAGGCACTGAAGCTAGTGACTGTGACTTCACTGGGCTGAGGAAGGCGATGGCTGGGAAGTGGACACCCTGGACCCCCAGCAGGGACAAAAAGACAGATGGGGAGGGGCACTGCCTCAGGAAGGTGCCACATCCTTGGCAGGGAATTCTGAGCCAAAGCCTCCACTCTGGAAAGAGATTGAGGACACCTTGAGGGTGACAAGGGCTGTAGACAGGGTGCCACAATACTGAGGGAAAGGTGGCCATGCCCTCCCTCTCTGCCCTAAACAGCCCACAGTAACTCACTGGGGGGTCAAGGTCTGAGGCCCCCATGCCCATGGCTGTGGCATCCGTTGCATTTGGCTTTGGGACCTCAGCTACCACCTGTTCCCAGCATGTGGCTGTATCCACTGGGAAGAGCCAGGCACCTGGCATTGGCCATGCTGGTTGCCAGTGCTGGCAAAAGAAGCAATGGGATGCTCCAGCCAGCCTTGGAAAGTGATCCCCAAGATGCCAAGAGCACCAGCTGTGGAATGGGGGGGATGAATTTCTGGGCCATGTGGTTACTCTACACAGGAGGGGCTTGGGCTGGGCACTTACCGCGCAGCAGGGACACAGCCAAGCACTCTCAACTATTCTCCCCAATTTCTCAATTAGGAAACTGAGGCACAGAACGGTTGAAGGATCTGCCTGAGATCTCACAGCTATTTATTCAAGTCCACATCAGGACAGGTGGATCACTCAGGACAGATGACCCGGAGGATGAACAATCCATCTTGGGGCCCAGACACAACAGCAAAAGCAGCTTCAGGAAAAACATGGAGCACAGGAGCAGGAGTGGCATAGTCCCCACAGTGGCCTGACCCGGGTCCCCTGGTGCCTTGCGTAAGGGTGCACAGGTCAGTCCTCCCTGCAAAGCTCTTGACCCAGGGCACCGTTTGCAGAGTAAGTGGGAGCGGCAGAGCAGAATGATGCCCTGGGCCCACAGCTCTATAGCCAGCTCTCGGCTCTGTGCTTCAGTTTCTCTGCCCGTACAAGGAGAGGAGGGTGCTACGTCCCCCAGGACATTCAGGGGAGCACGGTACCCTTATCAAGCAGCAGTTACTTTAGAGAGAAACAAGGCCAGCTTGGTACCCTGGACCCCATGGCATAGGGAGCAGGCAGGGGATGCTGAGCTAGTGCCCTTCCTAGAGCCTTCAGAAGATGGGGGCAGGGACCTGGCTGCCTCTTTGTCAGCTCAGAGGCCCCCAGGCCACTTTGGAGGGGCCAGTCCCTGAGCACAGCTCCGGACTCCCCCGGCCTTGAACTTTCCAGGCCGTTTCGCAATCAGCCGGGAGTCAGCCTTCCCAGCCTGGCTCTTTATCGCCGGGGAACTTCTAACACCACAATAGCTGATTGTGCTGTTCCCCTGGGTGCAGCGAGAGCCCTGCACCCCCCTCCCTGACCCCTTTTTCAAAATTTGATCACTTCAGAACTATAATGGATCCCATTGTGATTGGTCTGTTCAGGTGGCCGCGTGGCCCTGGAGCTGAAGGCAGTGCGGGGGAGGGAGGGTGACGAAGGAGAGGCCACCAGAGGCCACCGCCGAGGGGCAGTCCAGGGAAAGCTTAGAAGGTCCTTATGCACACGTCACCTGTAGACAGCACTGCAGAGACTGTTGGGATTTGAAAACACATACTTAGATGTCAAGCTACTGATGTTTATTTTTATGCAATTTTGAGGAAACAAATTAGGTTGGAAACTCACCTCACGCACGTGTCAGGCCAGAAGGAATGGAGCGGGCTGGGGTTGAATGTGAAGGGGCCATGGCTGTCTGATGGTGATCTGAAGGCCACCTGGAGCCAGCATCAGGGGCCCCACACCGTAGTAGGCCCAGCCCTGCGGCCCCCAGCTGTGCAGGGCCCGTTCTGTAAACAGGACAGGTCAGGAGCCCAACAGACCAGGGCAGCCCCATCCATGTGGAGGGGTCACCGAGCCACAGCCGCCAGCCTGGCCGGCAGGTCAGCACCCCTGCCCCCCACCTTGGCTGCCCTGGGCCTCCACGGCCCCTCAGCCCCAGGGGACTTCCTGCCTCACCCAGGTTCCCAAGAAAGCCCCGGGGCGGAATTTCTTAGAACATTCAGCAGTTGCCGCACAGTCAGAGGGACTTGGCAAGAGTCCCAAGGGCAGGGCAGGGAAGCTGGCTGAGTTCAGAGGACTGGAAACCAGGGTACTAGGGGGACAACTGACAGTCACTGGCCAGGTGTGTGGACATTTCATGGGCCCTGCCTCTCTGTGCCTCTGTTTACATATGCTGTTTCCCCTGGCTGGTTAAGGTTACATGCAACCTGTTTTTCTGGTGTGGTAAGGAATGACAGGAATTTCCTGCACTCTGGGAGGCTGAGGCAGGAGGACTGCAATTTTGCATGGGCAACATAGTGACTTAGAAAGACCCTGTCTCAAAAAACTTATAATAAAATAAATAAATAAAGGGCTGGCTAGATATGAAGCTCATTGTGAAGGTCCTAGGTTCAGTCCCCAATTTAAAAATAACAATAATAAAAACTACCACACCTAGGACAGAAATGGCCCAAAGGCACAAGTGCCTCCAAGGAGGACTTGGTGGTTCCTGCCCTCTGACCGTCCACTCACAGCACTCTGAAAAGCCCTGGGCCCTGCGCATGGCTGCTCTGCAGCCGGTGTCCTGGGGGCAGAAAGCACCTTCAGGCTGACCATGGACACTGACGCTCTCAGAAACCACAGGGTGGGGATGGGAGCAAGTGGCCATCCGCCTTGGGACAGGGACAAGTCTTGTCCTCTGATCTAGAGTTCTCAGGGGCCCTCCCAGACTCATATAACTAAGAATTCTGGGGAGATCTGGGAGCTGCGTGGCATGGGAAGACCTGGGGACCCTGTTCAGCAGATCACTTTGGAAGCCCTGAAGGAGAGTCCAGAGGTCAGGAGAGCTCAGTGCAGACCTGGGAGTGGGGCTGGAGGCTGAGGGAGCCGAGAGGAGCTCGAAATGAGTGTGCGCCTTGTGGCACAGGATCAGTGACCCAGCCGAGGAGCCATAGGGCACACCAGGCACGCTGAGGCAGGAGTCTGGCCGAATCCTTCCTGAGATAGTAATGGCACGCACTCTAGGGAGGTGGCCAGGAAAGGCTACCAGCACTGCTGGGGACAGCCAAACACTTCCTGGAGTGGCCACACTTCTTCTGCCAGTCCTGCTACCCTAGTGGCCTCTGCGGAGACACCAGAGCCGGCTGGTCACCAGCCTCTTGCCGAATAGGTGGTAGGAAAGCGTCAGCTGTTTGTT
This sequence comes from Dinomys branickii, assembly GCA_004027595.1. Lineage (NCBI taxonomy): Eukaryota > Metazoa > Chordata > Mammalia > Rodentia > Dinomyidae > Dinomys > Dinomys branickii. Next base: position 123,374 of record PVLD010003435.1, read on the forward strand.
TTTTTTTGGTTTGGTTTTGTTTTCATATAACCCATTGATGTGAAGTTCAGGTGGCACAAAACTCACCATTTTAAAGGGCACAGACCTATAGCATTCAGTGCACTCATGAAGCCACACAGGTAGTTCCACAGTTTTCTCATCTCTGCAGAAGGACACCCACCCCCTTAGTAGCTTCTCTCTGGGCCGCCTGTACCCCCCCCATGCAATCCCTGTGCCAAGCTATGGGTTTCCTGTTCTGGACTCTCTATCCCCTGAGGCATTTTTAAAGGGAAGAAAGGAACAAAGAACAGACATCCCAGTTGTATCCCCACTGCACATTTCCAGCCATGTGGGCTTGAGCACTTCCTGCCTCAGTTACCTTGTCTGTAAAATGGACATAAACACCCACATGAGGATTATCCTAAGGATAAAGGGGCTGAGTGTGGTGTCTGCCCCTGGGAGCCTCAGGACATTTCAGCTGCCAGTGCTGAGGGAGTTGGGGGTGAGGATGACGTGGACAAGGACAGCTGGAGAGCCAGCCTGGGAGAGTAACCTGCTTCTCCCCAGGCACAGCCATACACATGACTTTAGGCAGGTCACCTAACTGTCCCATATTTCCACCCGCCCCTCCTGGTCCTCAGTGCCCCCATCTGTGGAATCTAGGCAGACAGCAGGTCAGAGCCTGGTGTCACAGTGGGCAGCAGAGATGGGAGATCCCTGGAAGGTATATTCCACTCCCCAGCAGTGGTGACCAGGGCAGCCCTGTGAGGAGATTCCTAGAAGGGGCACCAGCTGGCGGTGCCCAAGGCCACGTGATGGGGCCACAGGGGAGACTGCTGGGCCCCAGACAGGTAGCCAGGGCCTGGCTCCTCTGGGGTGTCCTTTGCTGCCAAGCTTTACACAAGTGGCTAGATGCTTCCTACCCTGCCTGCCCTTCCTTCAGTCCAGCTGTTCCTCTCTGCAGCCGGCCAGGAGCTGGCGAGTGGCCGTAAATGTGCCTGGCACCCCCCCATACACACGTCGCCCAGGTTTTATGTTGTAAGAACACCGTGGGGCGTCTCAAACACACCGCTAATGACAGGCATCATGAAGCAATAAAAGTGATGGGGCTGGCGGGAGGGGCTGGCGGGAAGGGGGGGCCATGTCCCTGGCTCCCCCGGCAGCGGCAGGAGCTCTCTGAGAATTGATTAGTCTTGGACGTGCTGACCTTTTTGTTCTTGAAAAATTGCTTTTGAGCAGCTGAGGCAATAAAAGTAAATTGATTCAGAGAGAACGAGGATGAAATTTGCGTTAGGCGAGGAGCAGTGGATAAACGCCCCGGTGATGTCAGCACAGCCACCAGGCCCTTGGGCAGCAGGAAGATGGCCCTGGGTGCTGGGGCAGAGCTGGGGGCCAGCAGGGCCTCCTGAGTGTTGGTGGAGGAGAAAAGACACAGAGTGGAAGAGGGCGGGACAGACAAGCAGGATGGGGTGCGAGAGGAAGGAGCAGTGTGATCTGGGAAAGGCGGGGAGGGGGGCGGGACCAGGTCGGTCCTCAAAGCTGTCCTCTTGTCTCCATATTCCAGAGGGGGGAAATGAGGTTCTGGGAGGCTGAGGAGCTGCTCCAGATCGCCTAGCTAGGAATTAGTAAGGTCCCCCGAGCCCACATCCTTCCGGTGTTGTCCTCACCCCAACTCCCACGGCACCAGCGGCTATAAGGCCCCAAGGGTCCCTTGGCAGACTCCACACTCAGAGCCCCTGTACCCTTCGGACGCCCCTTGAGTGGGTATTACTGCGTCCATTTCACAGGCAAGGACACCAAAGACGGCCAGGGGGCTCCCAGAGTGGGCCTGCCACAGTGTCACTGTCAGCCTTGAGCAACTCCTGGGGGTGGAGGGGTGTGTCCTTCAGTTTGCAGATAAGCAGAAATGTTACCATCTCGAAGGTCCCATCAAGTTTGAGTTGACATCTCACCTCTTTCCTCCCAGGGTCCTGGCCAGAACAGTCAGGCACAGCCTGCAGCAGTTGGGTGTTGCCGAGCTGGAACCCACTGGGGCCCAGAGAGAGCAAAGCTGTGTTTCTTCCTGGAGCCCCCAAATCCCCCCTTTTCTCCAGAGTCCAGCTATGCTATTTCTCTGAGTTTTTAGGCCGCACTCCTGTGGAGATAGAAGGAATCCTGTAATTTTTACTCAGAATGCCTGTGTGTCCATATGCTAAACCAGGTGGTGCCTCTAATGGTCAATGTACCCCTAGAATGCAGGCACCCTGGGTGGGCAGTGGGTATGAATGTGAGCTAGCAGTCCCCAACTCAAGCTCCAAGGGCAATCAACCCCCAGCACCAGGAAAAGGCTGGTCCCAGCTGCTGCCCCTGGTCTCCACAGGGACCCAGAATTGGACGTCAGTGTAGGTGTCCTGGTTCCCACACCTCAAATGACCCACACCCACACCCACTTACCCCCCCATTTAGCTGGGAGCCTTTTGACAGTACCACCCACACTCCTACCTGCAACTCCTGCCAGGGAGGAGCCAAGCAGACCTTGCTGCCTCTATTTTCCCAGAAGGAAAGAAAGTTGCCAGGATGCCAGCAAGCAGCTGCCCCCTACCCCGTAAGCTTTCTGGTTTGGTGGCTCCACGCAGCTGCCTAGGTTCAGTCAGAATAACTGCAGATGGGGGGCGGGGGTAGACTCTGGAGCTGCCCTGTGTTTCCAGTCACCTTCCTCAACCCATTTCCTTAGCCACAGGGCACCTTCACCTCCTCAGGGCTTCCCAGGGCTCAAAGGGCCTGTGGTTGCCAGTGGAGACATTTCTGTACATGCCCCCTAGGGCTAGGAATCCAGGCTGGGATGAGGGCTGTGGGAGTCGGCTGGGAGCGGACACCATTCCGCACACACATACCTGCTGCACCCTGCAACCCTCTAGGGTCCATTAAGCCCTGAGTGAAGCCATGTGCAGGGCAGCAGGCAAAGGTGATTCTACACACATGTCCCTGTCTTGCAAAGGCCCAAGGTGGGAAGGTGCATCTTCCAAGGGACCCTTGTGAGGCACGCAGCGGTTTGGTAACTAACACTGGTTTTGTTGTAGGGAGATGTAGAGCTGGAAGAGAACTCCTCTATCTGCTCGGTTCCCCATGCCCACTGCTCCTCGGCTGCTATCTGCAGCGAACCTGCTGGGACTGTTCTGCACCTCCCAGCTATGAAAGAGGCAGCTCCTGAGGAGGGAGTAGTGCCTGCCTTGGGTACAGCTTGGCTGCGCGTAGGGCCGAGAGCCACAGCCCCGCCCAGTGTCCGGGAGAGGTCTTGGCACTGCCTGTGGTGAGTAAGGCCTGGCGCGGCGCCGGGGAAGGGTGTGCAGAGGTCAGCAGGGAGGGCTGTGCTGCGGCATTTTTGGACAGGCTGCCAGGTGCAGCCGGACCTGTTCCACTGGGCCTTGGCTGTTTCACTTCCCTTGAAGTGGGGACAGCTGCAGGAGGAGGATGAAGCCAGGCCCCTGGGTCCCTGGACTTCAGGATAAAGGTTTTTATGACAGGGCACCCAGCCAGCGGTGGGCATGAGCAGGGAAGCCGCACACATGCTGGAACTGAGGACAGGTACCCCCACAATAATCGGGTGTGGACCTGAGCTCCCTTCTCCACTGAGCTGGCCTGGGGTGACACAGCCTGCAGAGGAGCTCCCCTTCTGGTGGGGACTGGCGGCCACTGCCTGTGGTGGTCCCTGTCTTTGTGTTCTGCAAAGCTCCAGGTCTACAGGTGCTGGGTGAAGGTCCATGATTCCTCATTCATCAGAAACTCGTTCTGCAGTTCCTCAGCTGTCATGATCTTGCTGTGACAAAATGCAAATTCCTCTGAAAGTGCTGTAGAATTCAGAATAGGTCTTGTAACTCTCAGAAGGAAAGGTGCTCCTGCGTCTCGGGCAGGCGTGACTCTCTGACTCTGAAGGGCTCCTACAGACAAAGCCGGCCACCTCTGATCTAGATAATGTGCACCCATGTTTGCTTCTTTCCCCAGCACTCAAGGTCACAGAAAGGGACAGCCCCGAGTGTTTCAGAGTTTGCCCTGGGGGTGTCCGCCCATCATACTCCCTGGCTGGGCTGAGCCCTGAGCACGAGGCTTAGAGGATGGGGGCTGGGAGGAGTCCAGGGCCACACAGCCACTGGCCTGATGAGGAATAGAGGCAGAGGCAGAGGCAGAGGGTCAGGCATCTTGGCCACCCTCTGGGGAAATGGGTCTTCTGCCTTGTGCCAAAGGATTCCCACTGTACACTAAGCGAACTCTGTTCCCCATTGCAAGGTCTGGCCAGAGCCAGCAGGGCAAGTCTGGCAAGCCAGGCAGCCCTCTGGGCCTCACTGGGGCTTCTTTGTGAAAGGGCCAACCCCGGGCTTCCTCTGTCCCAATAAACACCACACGCAGAACACCTTGCTGGCCATCAGAGGCCACATGGGAAATAGGAAAACCAAGATTACCAAGGAAACAAGGAGTACTGGGAAAGTTGCTTCACTGCTTCCACAGGGGGCTGATCCCTAGCTACGGGTGCTACTATGCCTCCGTGTGTGTGTGTGTGTGTGTGTGTGTGTGTGTGTGTGGGTGTCCGTGGGTGTGTCTGTGTATACTCCACCTGCCAGCAGGTCCTGACATACAGAGGACACAAACAGCAAACCCCGGGCACACGCTTGCTAGGGTGGGTTGAGGCCACACTAAGCACGTCACAGGAGAAAGGACTCTGCAGAGATGCTGAGAACTGGACCCCCGAAGAGAATGATAATCTTTACCTGGTGCCCAGAATTGTACTTTCCAGCTCTGATGCACAGGGAGAAACCAAGGCAGGTTCCTGAAGTCACCAGATTCACCTCACCATAGGCATTTCTCCTCTTCCTCCATCCATGGAATCCCCAGAGAGCTGGCATTTGGGGACAGTCCATGGTGGCTTTAGTGGTTGACCATGGCTGAGAATATTTTGGGAATTCCTGTTCCTTCTTGACCTCATTCAGGTTTTGTCCAGTTTTGCATGTGACTGGGCAATAAATTCTCCTGCTAAGCACAATCGCTCACTTTTTTGACCCAAACTTGGTGGCTCTTTCCAATAATCCTCTCCATCCTCAGGACAGTCTCCCACCAGGAAAGATGTCTCAGTCACATCTACAGAGATCTGGAAGAGGATGTGCTAAAGTGAACTCTGCCAGAGGGGGGACGGTCACCATAATGCCTGCCAAGTCCCTGCTGATTGCACCAGGTACACCCTTGTTAGCAAAGAGGAGAGGGCCTGTCCTTCGTGAAGAACAAGTCACTGTGTGGGCATGTGCTGTGCAAGGACAAGAAACGCTCTAGACTCCATCTCAGCCATTATCACCCTATCTTCAGGCCTTATGGTGGGGTCCACTGTCCAAATGACCAAAATATCCAACAAGGAAACATGGCATATCCATAGATCACCACCACCCAATTAAGATGGGACTTCCAAAAATATTAAGGTCCCCCAAAGACCTTTGTGTGGATCCATTGGCATGAAATACAGTGTTCAGAACATGCAAACCTGTAGACACCAGAAGTAGATGAAGGCTTTGGCAGGGATGAGGAGTTACAGCTGCCAGGTATGGGATTTCTTTCAGGGACACTGAAACTACTCTGGAATTAGAATACAGTGGTGTTGCACAACTCAAAATTTATGAAAAACCATTGAATTTTATGCTGTCAATGGGAGAGTTTGTGCTATATCAGTGGTATCTCAGGAAAGCTGTAAAATATGTTAAGTCTCATGGGGACATATTTCTGCGGTTATGAATTGGTTAAGTACACTCTGATTTCATCATTATACAAAAAAATATGTACACAGGTAAATGTAGTACGAAGAGAAGAATCTCACATTAGCAATGCCTTTGAAGGAAATAACCAGTGTTTTCCTTTTTCTTCAGGTGCAGTCAGCCAGGTGGCAGGATCCATCCAAAGTTCTAGGAGATGCTGCTGCCCTACAGCCAAGCCCTGGACCAGCCCCTCCCACAGCAGGCGGACTGGTGACTCACAGGCAGGCAGGGGCTTCTGGCAGCCCAGGGTCAGCTCCTTCCTAGGCAAGGAATGCAGCAGAGCTGGCAGGTGGGCAGGTAGGCGGGCATGGTGGGTGTGGTGGGCAGCTGGCCAGGAGCCCTGCTCTGGCTGGTTCCCCCAGGCAAGCAGGCAGGAGACCGGGGGTAATTATTCCACTAGGCAGGGTTGGCACCCCTCCTTCATTCCCAAGGAGGGAGGTCACTGGAGCCCTGGTCTGCCCTGGTGGTGTTACCCAGCAGCAGACCTGGCATGGTTACTCGTGACCCTCTAGGACTGGCCACACAGTGGGGCTGGCTCAGGACAGAGTCTGCCAGAGAGCTGGAGTAAGGCCTGGGCTGACAGTCACTCTGGATCCTCAGCAAGCCCTCAACTGGCCTGAGCTGCTCCTCTGTCCTGCCCTACCCTTCCCCACACCTCCAAGTGTACCCAGAGAGAAAGCCAGAGCCCGCCAGGGGCTTCAGGCCCTCCGCCACCCACCCAGCTCTTTCTCTTCCCCAGCACTATCAGCCTTCCTTTCAGGGCTCCTCATGTCCACTCCCGGTGCCCACTTTGGCCTCCAGGCTGCTGCCCTGGCCTCCAGCTCTGCTCCTGTGGATGTGCTCAGCCTGGCTCCTCCTGGCTGTTGTCCAAAGTCACTTTTCACTGTGGCCTCCCCTGCCACCCACCTGAACAGCCACACACATGCACACATGCATGCTCATGCACACACATATTGCAGAGGAGCTGGCTTTGTAAATGCATAGCGAACAAATGCATGGATGAGTGAATGAAATGGGACAGTGGTCTCAAGTGTCACTGCCCACTGCCAGGAGGCAGGCACAGCCTTGTAAGGGAAAGTGTCGTTAGAGCAGAGTCACGGCTGCCAGCACTGCCTGAGTCACTTGGTTATTCCTGGCCACGGAGGCCATCGAGGCGGGCACGGGGCTGAGTAAGGGAGGCCTGAGTACACAGAGTGTGGGCCCAAGAGCAGCAGCACTTCCCCCACATGGGAGGCCTGACCTTGGGGAAGTCAGCCAGGAGGAAGCACGAAAGGGTGTCAAGGGCTGGGCCTCCCAGACACAGGGCTTGGGACAGGAGGCGGAGGCCAGCCTGGCTGCTTTGGGAGCTTCACCTCAGGACTCTGTCTCCAAACCAGGGACTCCCACAGGCATGGATGCAAAGGCCATGGCTTGGCGCTGCTCACTACCCATGCGGCTGCCACTCAACTCCAACCATACAGGCCTGGGCTGTGACTGCGAATAAGGAGCCACAATTAGTGTCCTCCTTCCGTTACCACACGGCTGGCCCGGCTGGGGGCCGGGGAGTAAGGGCACTCCGGAGGCCTCTGCTGCCTCCTGAGCCCAGGGGAGCTGGGAGATCACAGTGGGCTGGACATGGAGTTCGCTTGAGCACAAAGGCAGACAGTGAGAGACACTGAAACTCAGGGTTTAAATCCAGCTCTGACTTTCTGGTGTGTGACCTCAGGCAAGTTTTGGCCCTCTCTGAGGCTTCAGCACCTCCCCTAAAGTATGGTTAAAAACCCTGAAGTCTCAGGGCTATGCAGAGGACAGTGTGAAAAAGAGCAGTTGCCAGTCCCCAGCATGGGGTCTGTGCCTAATACGTGGCAGGAGTTATCACCCTTCCAGACTTTCTGTTGAGAACAGAATCAGTACCATCATTACCGTGATGATGCAGTCCTAACATCTCCGATCTGGGGACAAGATCCACCCCTGGGGCGCAGACCCTGGGCCTCCTGTCTGTTCGCATCCCCTGGTGACTCAGGGCACTGTGATTTCTTGAGGATCCTCAAGGCTTCATCCCCATGTCTAAATTGACTCTGCCAGGTTCTCAGCACCCACCTCCTCTGTCATTTAACTCTCCTTGGCCCCTGCTTTGACAGCTTTCAGAATGGCCCCTTGCTAGTGCCACATGGCTGCTCACTGGGGGCCAGGGAAGGGCTGGCATAGGACACTCTGGTTCTGTCCCCTGAGCTCCTGGCAAGGCCTGGCCCAGCAGGAGGGCCTCAAGGAGGCCGAGAACGGAGGGCACAGGGATGGCCTCTGAGATCACCCCACCTATTTTTATACCACTCCCAGAAAGGGCGAAGATGGGCAGCACTGGGGACCGTCACTCAGCAGGACTGTAATCCACCAAGAATCTGGTGTCCTTGGGAAATCAGACCCAGCTGAGGATACCCTGAGGCCCTCAGTGCCTGGGCCCCAGAGCCCACAGGAAATCCTTGGTTCCTGGACACAGAGAGAGCAGTCTGAGGCAAGGTGCTGGCCCTGGGAGCTGGTCCTGCTTCTTCAGACTTCTGTTTGTCATAAAATGGGCAGAATAGTTGGGCGCAGCGGCACACGCCTACAGTGCCAGCTACTGGGGTAGCTGAAGCAGCAGGATTGCTAGAGCCCAGGAGTTCAAGGCTAGCCTGGGCTCAAAAGAAGCAAACAAAACACGGCTGAAGGACTCTGGCAGCTGAGGGCATGTGAAGTTCCTGAAAGGCTTCTGTGCTGGGCTCCAGGGACAGCTGACCCCAGTGAGGACAGGGTCTCTGGAGCGCCTCACTCTCAGGCAGAAAAGCCGGTCTGGGGAGCTATGCACCTTGTCCAAGGAGGGGAGGGGAGCTGACACTGCTGGGCTGCATCCCGGCTGCACAGATCCCAGAAGGAGCGGGTTCAAAAGTTCGTCGGGCTCGGGGCCTTTCCTCACCAACGGGGCAGAGGCTGCCTCCCAAAGCCACCTACCCCATGGGAAGGGAAGAGTGACGATCTTGCCACCAAGCAATCCAGCTGGAGTTTGCCTGCGTCTCTAGGAGACACAACAGGTGCGGGCAGGGCACCAGAAAGAGCCAGAAGGTGGCTGAGGCTGTTCCCACTGGCCATGGGCCCCTTGGTCAATCCAATGGCAAGTCCTAACCTCCTCAAAAGAACTGATCTGCCGAGATGCCAGGGCCTCCCGCTGGTGCTCAGGTTTGCTTTGGAGTTGTGGCCACCAACCATGGCCATGAGCCTGGGTGGGCCGGGCCACAGGTGGGGTGGCCATGACCAGGGACTGGTGTAGTGTGGCCACAGCCTGGTGAGCATGGCTGTGAGTCCAGTGGGCAGCTGACAGCAAGGAGAGCAACACTGACTTGTTCAGACAAGCCAAGGCCACAAGGCTGTGAGGGTCAGGAGTTTCATAGAAGAAAAGGGGTCTTTACCGGTATCATAAGTTAAGGTCCCTGAGATGAGGTTATGCCAAAACTAATCACTAGTGATCTTGGAAGACAAGAAGAAGACACAGGGACACACACACAGAGAACGCCATGGAAGATAGGCAGACACTGGAATGCAATTAAAAGCCTAAAATTTAAACTGAGGGACATCAAGGACAGCCCACACCCCCCAGGAGCCCTGGCTCAGGGAAAGAGCACAGAGCAAATTTCCCGGGGGAGGAAGCAGCCCTGTGACCCCTTGACCTGGGGTTTCTGGTCTTCAGAGAATCAAGACTGTTTATTTCTGTGGTTTTGAGCCATCTAGCTTATGGCAGTTTGTGACAACAGCCATGTGAAACCAATGCAATTTCACAAGAGAAATGCTCAAAGACATGGAGAGGCCATCTGTCCATTCAAGCCTGCCTCCCCAAATGGTATTTGGTGCTGAGATGCCCTCAACCCACCAGGGGAGCAGAGGAGAAAGAGTCATACACCCAGCTGTACGTGGATTTTATCCTGAAGTTGATTTGGAGTCAAGCAGGAGAGAAAGAAGCAGGGTTTAAGTTCTAGGAAGAATAGCCTTACAGCTGTCAACAAGCCTTTGCTGGAGGGAAGCAGGGGAGGAAGAGACACTCCCTGTACGGTGACCAACTGCCCGTTTTAGCCCTGGTGCTCTTACTCCCTAAGGAGCCCTCTAGGCTACATCGGGGAGAGAGTGTGGCAGGCAGGAGGGAACAAACTCGTGGCTGTTTAGGGACAATGGATGGATATGGGAGCATCAAGCCTGGCCAGGGGCCCATTCTTGGGAAAGATGCCTTCCATCTTTGGCAACCGGAGACTGGTGTTCCCATGGCCCACTTGGATTTAGGGACAGGCCCAGGAACTCTTCCAAGACTGCCAGAGTTGCAACCAGAACCAAGGGGTGAGTCCCACGCGATCCTGGCTTGGGAGCAAGGCTAGAGGAGAGGGCAAAAACTTGGCAACCATGGGGTCCCAGAGAGTGTGGCAAATCACCAGCACTGGGAGCAAGGGCAGAAGACACAGGAGAAGGACCCTGCACCATGTTAGTCTTAAAGAGCTTATTGTGTAATATGCACACCAGATTAGAAAACGTGACGGGGCAGTAGAAAAAGAGAAGAAAGAGTCACAAGAGGGAAAAGAATCACCATCTTGGGGAAGATCCTGAGAAACTCTGCCTCAGCCAGGTGACTGAGGGCCACACCAACGCATCACAGGAGTGACAGCTTGGACTCATCATGCTGGACAAGCAGGGGTTTTGGCCCGGGGTTTGCCCCTCAAAACACAAACCAGGATGGTCAGCAGGCAGATCCCTGTGTGGACATTGTACCAAACCCCTGACCAATGCTCTTCACACCTGCCAAGGTCATTAAAGACGAGGGAAGTCTGAGGAGCTGCCACAGGCCAGAGGAGCTGCGGGAAGCATGAGGACAGGCCATCAAGTGGCGTCCTGGTTATAGAAGGGACGGATAGGAAAAATGGAGGGAAACCTGAGTGGGGTGTGGGCTTTAATGGGTCAGGCTGGCACACTACTTACTCTTTATCTTGCTTGCCATGCTGGGGATGGAATCCAGGGCCTCCCAAATGCTAGGGCAGCACTCTGCACCAAGCCACAGTGCTAGTGCCTTGGTTCATGTGACAACGTCCCACACTGATGAGAGATGTTAATGGCAGGGACTTGGGTGTGGGGCACATGGGAGCTCTTGGTGCTATTCACTAAGCTTTTCTGCAAGTCTAAGACTATTCTAACATTCAAAGTTCAGCAAAAAAGAAAAAGCCAAGACATATCATTGGATGAATACATAAGAGTTTACAAAAGAAGAACTACAAAGAGCTCAACAAACATGACAAAATCCTTGAGCTTAGTGGTAATTAAGCAAAAGTAAAAGCCATGATGTACTTTTGCCTGTCCATTTAGCAAAATTTAGTTTTTCTTTCTTTTGTGACCCTGGAGATTGAACACAAGGCCAGGCACAAGGTCTGCCTCTGAGCCTCACCCCAACCCCCTGGTAGGAGATTTAAATCAGAGTCAGCAGTGTGTGGAGTCTCTGCTGCTCAGTTAAATGCAGCATACATGTCCGGAAACAAGCTCTGAAATAGGAGTTGCACTATTTCAAGGACTCTGCATACAGGTCTCATGTTTGCTATTAAAACTGTCAGTCTACCCTATAAAGGTAAGTGGTGAAGTGCTCGCCAATAATGTAAATTTAAAATTTTTCTTCTGTTAAGGTGACATTCAGTAGCAAATAGAAACATCTTGACAAGCCGAGGAAGGAAGAGAAGGGCAAGCTCTGCATCTGAGCACCTTTGGTGGCACTTTCTCCCTGTTTAGAGAGAAGTTCCGTCTACACTGAGGGGAGGGAACGCTCCAGACCATCAAGGCCAGTGCCAGCAGAGCCTCGAGACTGAGAGTTGAGGCCACGCTGGAACTGGTTCTCCATGAGGCTGGACAAGCCACAGCCGTGCTCCCTGGGACCCTGGGGAGTCACCAGTTCACCAGCAAAGAACAGGCAGTGAGGGGGCTTCAGGTAGGCTCCCTGGGTAGGGGCTGCTGCCAGGAGAAGCGGGAACAGAATGGCCCTGACATGAATGGGGGGTGATGAAGCACTGCCAGCAGGCAGGGTGGGCAGGATTCCCCCAATAATCAGCAAGGGTGAGTTGGCCTGAGGACAGGGAGGGTATGAGTCTCAGAGAGCTCTGACAATGGCTAGTAGAAGAGTCCCATAGGGCAATCAAAGCCACAAAATAAACAATCATGCCCCAATGACACTCATCCGTGCTCCCTGTCCAGTGTTCAGGCCCACACCAACCCCAGGCGCAAAACCCAGTGACTAAGCACTGGCCAAGTCCCCAGTGAGCATGCCCCGATTCCCTGCCCCTCCCAAGAACACCCACCAAAGACAAGGGGTTATTCACACAGTGGCTGGCTTGGCTCTTGCGGACCCAAAGCACTACCATGGTCCCCTCTGTGAGCCTGAGTATGTGAAGGTCAGTGATGCACTGTGCAGTGAGACCGGCAGTGGGCACCCCTGACTCCCGGCTCCAGGCCCACCCAGCGGCATCCTTCTGGTCCCCACTGTGTGATGGTGCAGACACAGCCCAGTGACTGCCCTGGGTCAGTGGAGGAGCCATTGTAGTAAGGAGTGCTGGTGAGAGCCTGGGAGCTCAGCCTCCTGTGGTAAGCAGCAGTCTGAGTCTCTAAACTCAGTGGCTCATAAATAACCAGTGTGTCACTCCCAGTCCTGAACCTGGGAAGTCCCTCTCAGATGCGGGCACCTTCAGAGGGTCATCCCCTGGTTCTGACAGGGCACCTGCTTGATGCACCCTTAACCGGTAGAATGGGATATGCAGCTCCCTTAGGATTCCATATGACCTCATCTCTCAGCCCCCATCTTTTTTTTTCCAATATTGGGGATTGAACCCAGGACTTTTGCCCTGAGATACTTCTTGAGCCCTTTTTTTTTTTTTTTTACTTTGAGACAGGTTCTCACTAAGTCACTAAGTTGGCCAACCTGGGCTTGAACTTGTGATCCTCCTGCCTCAGCCTCCCAAAGTGCTAGGATTATAGGCATGTGTCACCACGCCTGGCTCTCCAGACCCCACCTCTTAATACCATCCCTTGGAGGAGCCACTCTCAGCATGAGTTTCAAACCACAGCAGCATGATGACAGCCCCCAAAGTTCATGTGATGGTCCCAGAGCCTGTGTCTGTGCTTTCTCACATACCAGAGAAGTGAGCTTGCTAACCAACTAAGTTCAGGGTGGCGCGATTGTTCTGGATTCTCTGGAGGAGCCCTGTCTTCACAAAGGCCCTCATCCAAGGCAGAGGAGAACATGGCTGGGGAACAGTCAGAGTGATGGTTCTTCAAAAGATCTGTTTGGTCTGCTGACCTAGAAGCCAGAGGAAGGGCAAGAGCTACATCATGCAGGTGGCCTCTGTGGGTGGCCGATGCTAGATAGTGATCCTCCTGTGCAGCCCCCAGAAGGAACCAGGTCCCTGACTCAGAGTTAATTTTAGCCCTGGGAAGCTCATTTTGGACTTCTGACCTCCAAAACCATAACATAATAAATCTGGGTTATTTTAAGCCACTAACTTTATGGCACGTTGTTAGAAGCAATAGGAACCTGATGCTCCCTGTGCATCATCTGGGGGCAGTGACAGAGGTCTGTGTCCCCTCGGAGACTCCCAAGTGCAGGGGTGACCCTCTCACCTGCCTATCCCAGGGACTGTCCCAGTCTCACAAGCACAGATCGGTTCTGGAGGAGGTAGGAGCCCACAGCAAGCCTAGCTCCACGGTAGCCCCCACTGCAGCTGCCAACACAGTGTCATAGCCTCAGCCACTTTTCCAGCAAATGTGTGTTTTCCCATCCCTGTCACAAGGCAGGTTGAGTTGTGTTCTTGGGGAATGGGTCTTGGTGTACATCAGTGTCCAGCCTGAAAGCGTACTGACTCTCCTTCCTTCAATGTACTGTCTCCACAGTCTGGAGGGATCCCAGACCTCCTAGAGAATGTCACATGAGCCCATTGTCTCAGTGTTACCAGGTCAGGCCTCAGCATGAAGCAGTGAGTTCTTTGGAGACCTTGGAGAGACATGTACCTTCGGATGGGCCACTGAGTGCGTCTCACACCTGCCCCACTGTGGGGACCGTGCTGGGCCCCGCTGTCCCGGAGGCACATGTTCCACACTGGGAGACTCTGATAGGCTGCCTGTCTAGAGCAGAAGTGTGCTGTGCAACAGGGACAGCGCTGCCCCACCCCTGGCCACAGGACCTGAGGACCTGAGAGTCTGGTGATGTCTATGCAAGCAAAGTGGTGCCATCTGTTGTTGACAGCAAGTCCCAGTTGGAAAGTCGCAGGCAGAACCCTGGGAGCTCTGCTCTCTGGAAAACAGTTCTGGCTGTGCTCTTGGCCCACCCTGGGGATACAGCACTGGCCACCAAATGTCACCAAGCAGGCAATGAGAGCTGGATCATGTCAGACCCACACCTGGTCAGGCAGGCCTGGCAACCACACCTTATGACCTCATGAGACAGATGTGGCCCACTGGCCTCTGGCAGTAGCTTCCCAGAAGTGAAGGCAAGTTCCTTCCAAGCATAGCCTTCTGGGAACAGAAAGCAAAGCCTCCACATCGGACCAAGGGACCTGCTTACAGCCAAGGTATGCGGGAGTGGCCTCCCCCATGGGACCCACTGGCTGTCACGTACAGCACCACCCTGAGGCCACTGGACTTGGACCAAGATAGAGTGGCCTCTTGTAGTGGTGGCTGAGATAAAAGCAAGGGTGTGGCATCAGTCTCCAGAAGCACACACCTGAAGCCAGCAGCCATTCTGGGTGCTGTGTCCTCTTATGGGGAATGCATGCATTCCCAAAAGGAGTGGAAGGAGCAGGGAATGGCACCACTTACTGTCCCTCTGGTGTCCACATGAAGTTTGCCTTCCAGACCCTCAACTCAACCTGATCCCCAGAATCTTCCCACTGGATTCTCATCAAGAGTTCCAACAAACTGGAAGGTACAGCTATTGGCTGGGCCCTTGGGATCCTCTGGGCCAAAGGCCAGCAAGCAAGAGGAGTTCCCATCCTGCCAGGGGTGATGGCCCTACAGGGATAGTCTGCAGTTACATCATGGGGCAGAGATTTGGAGTGGTGCCCATGTAAATCCAGGGAAGTGGGGAGGTCTTTGTCTCTTGACCAGTTGCTTGTTTTGTCTTTTACATTGGGGGTTGAAACCAGGATCTATGCACTGAATTACATTCCCAGACCTTTTAAAAAAATTTTATTTTGAGACAGGTTCTCCCTAAGTCAGGCTTTGAATTTGCAGTCCTTCTGCCTCAGCCCCCTAAAGTTGTGCAATTACAGGCATGTGCCACTGTGTTCAACTCCTGTGCCTAATTTTTACGGCCAGTGCATAATTTCAGTGACCATAGTCTGAAAAGGGTGTGGTAGCCAGGGGGTCAAGGCCTCCAGGAATATGAGTCTGGGTCCCCACAGGGTAAGCCACCTAAGCCAGCAAAGGTGCTAGCAGGGGGTCAAGGGTAAATAGTGTGGGAGGAAAATGATGTCACCTTTGGTCCAAGACAAGATGCAGAGGAGGAAGCCAGCACTTGAACTATAAGCCTCCCCTTCACCAGCTTCCCCAGGAACAGGGACTAGAGTGGGTTGAACAGTGGCCCCCAAAATGTAAGCCCAAGCCCCAACCCCAGAAACCTGTGAGCATGACTTTCCTGGGGAAAAAGATCTTTGCAAGTCATAATTAAGCTAAAGATCTCGAGATGAGATCATTCTGGATGACCCAGCTAGATCCTAAATGCAGCGACAAGTCTCCTTATAAGAGAAAGGAGAGAGAACGGACACAGGAGAGCAGGGCAGTTATAGCCTTGAAGCACCTAGAGATACCAAGGGCTGGAAGAGGCAGGCAGGAACCCTTCCAGGGCCTCTCCGATGCCTTGATTCAGACTTTCGGCTGCAGAGCGAAGAGGATCCATTTCTGTTGTTTCAAACCACCACAGTTGTGGTTATTGACTGCAGCATAACTAGGAAGTGAATACAGGGACCGACCAGCATCCTGGATGTGTTGTTCTCTGTGGGATGAACTCATTGCTTCTAATAAGTCGATACTACTTGCACTGGACTGGATGGCAGTGGACACCATGGATGGGAGTGAACGCTGTGGATGCTATGAACCATGGCAGATGCTGTGGATAAGGTACAAATTGTGGACAGTGGTAGATCCTGTGGGTGGTGGTGGACAGTAGTAGACTCTGAGGGCTACTGTTCAGAGCCCCACTCCAGAACTTGGTCACGGGAGTACTACTCACTGCTGGGTCTCCACAAGCACTGTCTCCACTGAAGTTGCACTCCTGCCCAGGCAGCCAACACCCCTGGACAGGATGTTGCCATATCACAAAGACATGACACTACTGCAGGTTCTCTGCAAGAGCATCCCAGCTCCAGAGCTTGACACAGGTCACCTGAGGATGTTCTTCCAAATGCACTGAGGCTCGGCTCTGTCTCTGCCTCGGCTTGCTTTCCTCCATGCTCACAGAGGTTCCTGAGAGTGCACCCCAAGATGCCGAGGCCTCCGAGCATCAGAGCTGGATCCAAACTCATCCAGGAGGGGCCTATCTACCCACCGAGGAAAGGATGAAGATGAATGGGTGGTTCCCTGGGTTCCCAGGTAACCCGGGCCACATGTGAAATATAGTCAAATCTGAAGCCTGCGCCTAGTGCCAAATAAATTCCAGCTGGCTCCAAGATTTAAAAATCCAGTGAGCTCTGTAAGAAGGCACAGAAGAGCTGGGCATGGTGGTGCGCACCTGTAATCTCAACACTATAGAAGGTTGGGGCTGGAGGATCACAAGTTCAAGTCTAGTCTGGGCAGTTTAGCAACTTAATGAGACCCTGTCTCAAAAAAAAAAAAAAAAAACAGCAGAAGTTGCTCTGGATGTAGCTCAGTGCAAAAGTCTCAGGTTCAACCCCCAACCCTGGATGGAAAAACAAACAAGCAAAAAAAAGGCATGGAATTTTTAAATGATCTTTCTAAATTCTACTCCCAAGCCTAATGCCATAAAGAAAGAACAATAAATTTGATTACAATTATGTTTAAATCTTCAGATCAAAAATCACCATAGGGCTGGGGATATAGCTCAGTGGAATAAGCGCTTACCTAGCAAGCGCAGGGTCCTGAGTTCGATCCCCAGTACCGCAAAAAAAAAAAAAAGAAAAAAAATTATAAAAAAAACCAAAAAAACAAAAATCACCATAGGCAAATTCAGAAAAAATTAAAAACTGAGAAAAATCTTTGCAATTTATCACAAAAGATAATTTTCTTTGAAGACAGAATTACAAATCAATTTTTAAAAATCCATAACTCGATAGGAAAACAGTCAAACAAAAGCACCAGGTCTCAGATAAAGAGGCATACATATACCTCTTAGATGCATTAAAACACTGTATGCTCAACTCCACTTTTCTGTTGAGATGAAATTCAAGTAACAAAATCAATCATTTTAAAGTGAATATCCCAGAGGCATTTAGTAAGAACCACCACCTCCATTTCCAAAAAATTTCTATCATCTTATTAAATAGTCCCTCCCTCCCCCCAGGGACCCTAGTGACCACCAATTTGTCTATGGGTTTACTCATTCAGGGCATTTCAGAGTCACGTGAAATGCAGGGTTTTGAATCTGGTTTCTTCCATGCACTATGCTTTCAATGCTTCACCCCTCTGGAGGCATGTGTGAGACTTTCGCTCCTGTTTGTGGCTGAGAAACATCCGCTGTACATCCATAGTCCATCCTTTCAGCTGCCGGCACAGGGCTGTCTTTCCCTTTTGGCGATTGTGAACGACACTCCTGTAGACACATGTTGCATGTGTGCTGATTTGTGTTCTTGTTTCCAGTGCTTTGGCATGGAGAGGACTTGCTGGGCCTCAAAGCTCTTCTAGGGCTAAATCTGGAAGAAATGCCAAGCAACCTCTTCTCCACAGCAGCTGTGGAACTTCACATTCCCTCTGGCCATCTATGAACTGCCTTTCCCCACGCACCCCTGAACCCTTATTATTCCATCCTCCTTTTTAAAAAATTACGGCCATGCTAGTGAATGTGAAGTGGATCTCATCGTGGCAGTGATTTGAACTTCTCCAAACACTGGCGACACTGGTATCTTTATACATTTCTTGGCCCTTTGTGTATCTTCTGCAGAGAACTATTTGAGTCCTTTGCCCATCTTTCAACTGGATTATTTGTCCTTCTGCTGTCCAATTGTAAAAGCTCCTTATACAACCTGCACACCAGACCCTCATAAGATACACGATTCATGAATATTTCTGTAGGGCATATTCTCAATAACATTGTTTCATGCATGAAAATTTTCATTTTGGTGAAAGCCAAATTGCTTTTTTCTTTTGTTGCTCACACTTTTGGAGTTATAACCTACACTTCTTTTTTTCACCTCCACTTTTAATAAGACAAAAACAAATGAAAATTCAGAAATACTATTTGGAAACACGGTCTCTCATTTATTTATTTGCAAACATCAGAAACTTTTATTTGACTGTATTGTTCAGTAAATAAATTTCTCATAAGCGTAAACTACATAGTACAGCTTTCTTAGAGAGCACTTTTTCACCATTTCATCACACTGTAATGGTTTGGTTTGATTCTTCCACTTGGCAAATGCAGTCCTAGGAATTTTTCCTAAGTGCCCTGGCACACTGAGAAGTCTGAACTATGGGCACGTGAGGACGAGGCAGCTTTGTTCATACACTGTAAGTCAGAAGCCCCTCAGCGCACATCAGGCCTGTGCTCCACCACTTGCCAGCTGCTGGGGAAATAGAAATGCCTTTCTTCCCAGATGTGGGCCAGTGTCTAAGCATTCAGGTGACGGCAGCTGTGCGCGGGGGGGTGTCGTGCCCTGGTTGTGTACACAAAGCAAGTCAAAGCACTCAGACCCGGACGGCCACTGTGTAGCCATGGAATACAGTATTCTGAAAAGGCACGGAAGGAACGATGGCAGCACTGTTATTTTCAGGTGATGAGATCTTGGTTTCCAGGTTCTTTCTGTCTCAAACAGGGAACTGAGAGCAAAAACAGTGACAAAGTTTATTTGAAAACTTAAAGGTGAAGAGTAAGGGAGCAACTGGTTCTGCAGAGCCGGCGTGGGCCAGATAAAAGAGAGGGGTGCAAGGACCAAAGTAAAAGCGCACCCTGGGGGCTTTGTAGGCAAGCGGGCAAAACCGGAGTCCATACTCACAAGTGAAATAAGTCAGCGGTACCTGTGCAGGCAACGCGTTGTATCGCTGGTGTAAGAACCCGAGCGTGGGAATATAAACTAAGAGACATGAAGGAAATCTGTTCTAAAACAGAGAACGGATGGGACGAGGGAAAGGAGAAAAGAAAGAGACAAAAACGTATGTATGTATGTATAGAGGAATATACATATAAGCAGGAGGGCTAACGTGGTTCCACTATTGTATTATATCACTTAATGCTAAGGAATAATCGATGACGGGTTATTTGATCAATCTTGTATGTCTGTATGTGTTAGCCTGAACACACACTTCGAAGATACCAATATGTAAAGCAGCAACTATTGGTGTTTTTTTTTGTTGTTGTTGTTGTTGTTTTTGCTGTTGTTGATGTTTGCCTGTTTTGTTTTTTGTCTTTGGATTTTTGGTTTTTGTGTTTTTTCTGTTGTTGAGAGGATTAATTGTCTGACTAAATTTGCATGTCTGTATATGGGTTTATATATTTA